>VZSC01011375.1:27122-47844 GCA_013398225.1 Steatornis caripensis
AAACTACTGAGGCCCTCACGCAGTTAAAAATAACTGAGTTACCAATTCCTGCTTATGAAACTTTCTTGTTGAAAGTGTGGAATCAAAAAAATCTTAAAAACAAGACAGTCCTTGAATTATATACCACTCAAAATATCAACATACTATTTTTCCACATGATTTCTATAGCCAAAGATTTCACTTCACTCTTTAACACATATACTTTGAGAACAAATAGAAGATAACTAAAGAAAAATGCAAAAAATACAAATACAGACGCATGCTGTATTTTCATTTACACCAGATCAACACACACTTCAAACAAGGAATCTGCAACATAAGTTCCGTTCTGTAATATACCTGATAAATCTGGCTTGGAGATTTTGAGCAAGAGCTGGAAATTTCAGAAAAATCCCCATGAGATAGAAGGACTTGAAGCTTGGTATCTATGTCATTTAGGTGATGAAATTCCATCGGTGCAGGTGTGTAACCTTCTCCTGGTGTTAGCCAGCCAGATAAACCCTCCTATTGAAAGATACAGAAAATATTTAACCCTCATTCTCAAAGGAAACAGACTTTAAAGGCAGTTACACATCAAGTATATTTATTTTTCAGATAAACTGTAGTTAAGAATAAAACGCACGTTCCATCCATCTCAGTATATAGCTGAAATATTCATGTACCAAGCACACTCAAAAGCAGATATGGACAGAAAAATTAGAGGCATACATTTTTCATTTTTAACCATAAACAAGCAGCAACTTAAATGGACTTTAAAAAATATGTATTTCATTTTATTTTTAGAAAGCACATGTATCTACATGCATTGTTAAAATGTAATAGCAAAAAAGGTGTTGCGTCTACGTAAACAGGCTTCTGCTACTATTTCACTTATTTCTATAAAAATCCAAAGCCTGTGTCCTCACTGCCTAGCCACTCAGAAGCCCTGAAATAAAATTGCTTAAAGCCTGATGCCTCACGTCCATGCCAGCTGGCCAAAGAGCAATCAGACAGTTCTCAAGTTCCCCATCCATTCTTCTCAAGGTTATACAACTGCCTTATCACAGAATGGAATGGTAGGGGTTGGAAGGGACCTCTAGAGATCATCTAGTCCAACCCCCCTGCTAAAGCAGGTTTGCCTAGAGCAGGTTGATTAAGTTCTCTTCACACCTAAGAGAAGCACTTCGAATAGGTAACCCCTTTTCCTTAATGATGCATCTCACTTTATAGTGTCTTAGCCAAATTAGTCAAACCTTTAAAACAGTCTCATGCCATGCCGATCACAGTTCTCTTCCATGGATGCAAATTGCTCCTTTGTTTCAGTTTCTGTATTTGTTCAATATAGCAGTCCCAGCTCCCTTTTGAAGGAATAATTGCTTGTCATGGTCTAACTTGCATATAGATCTTGCTGTCCAGTGCTACACAGTAAGCATCACTTTATCATGCCACTGACAAGAAAATCAATTTTAGGAGTGTTGTACTCCTTTGCAAGATAGCGCAGAGGGAAGAGGAAGAGGAAGATGAAGAGGAGACTGGCTGGCAGATGTAAATCCACCAGTCCTAAGACAGAAAACACAAAGAACATGCTATAAGCTCGCATTTTCAATGCTAATACTGAAGTGGAAAAGCACAGCCCTCAGCCAACTGCACTAGAACTGTCATCAACATCATCCATCCTGAATCACTTCTGTTATTCCTTGCATCTCAGCACTCCTTGTTTGCACACTTATTCTGGAGACACGCTATCGCAGCTTGTACAGAGAGTTAACCATATAGCAAACTTGAGACAGCAAGAATTTTTTTGCTTTTAAAAAAGACAAATGCAAGTCAACAGGCATAAAAATGAGACATTCTCAACTACACTGAACACAACTTGTCAAACTCCCCCAAAGCACTTGCATCTCAAAGTCTGGCAGCAAATGCAGACAAATCTGTTCTGGTACACACTCACGCCTGCACACCAACACATTAGAAAATCAAATAAAGTGGAACACAATACACTACTCTCTATTGTTCTCTGAAGGAAGTGGAAGCAACAGGCTTCTGCGTAAGTCAAAGAAGGAAATACAATCAGCAGCTATGTCTAAGGACAACCACTTTCCATCCAATAAGGAGTCAAGAAGAGAGAAAGCCTGACCAAAACCAGGCTTGGAATGAAACCATAGAGGTTGCTGCTATAGCAGAAACCACCTAGAGCCAAATCTCCAAATGAGGATATGAGATGTAATGTGACACTTGCAGTGTATCACCAAAGAAGAAAGCCAGGCATCCACAGGAAAGCAAAGGAACTGCTCTGAGGTGAGTAGCTGATGCCCTTCTAGAGCACCAGTACGTTATTACAGAAACAGTGGGAGAGACTGACAGCACAGAATTCTTCTCCTGATGGTAATTTACATGACTTTTTCCTCTTAATAGCAGTAACACCTGAGTAACCAATATGAGTATGTGCTCCTAGTACAGACAGTTGCATATTATGAGCAAGCTTGGCCCACTTAATCCAAGCAAATGCGCTGACATTCACAAACAGATGCAGGTTCTCCACAGCACCCTGGCACTCCTGCCTCACACAGGGGATGCGAGTCTGCACAACCACCGCTCATTGGGATAGACGCCAGCAGGTTACATCTCTGTCCTGAGCACAAAGAAACATCAGGTAGGACCTCAGAAGGGCTGGGCACAGATGTGGGAGAGGACATGGTGGTTTCCTTTCTTTTTCCTAACAGAAAAGGGCCAGTACCTTGCCCTAAGACTTCAACATCTGTCTTGCAAGGCATTCATGTCCACCACTCCTTTACTGCTTCCAGATTAGTCCTCTGGCTATTCAAGCCGCCACATCCACACAAGAGGAGGAAATATCAGCTTCCAATTACAATACCACTGCTATGAGGTCACCCGTGGTTCATCCCCATTACCCTAAAGCACACTAGTTGCAAGAAAGAAAAAAGCATACCCCAAACACCTGTCATAAATTACCTCCATATTAAATTCTTTTTTAAAAAAATTCAACCCTTTTGTGAAAAAAAATCAGTTCTTCTAATGCTTTCTCATACGAGTATGATGACAAAAGTAGTATGCCTGACCGGACATGACCTGGCTCCAGAAGAGCTACTGAGAAACGTCTCTAGAAGCTTGTCAGCTTTGTGGAAGCATCTGTTCAGGTGAGACAGTGACCATCACAACCTAAGTATCTAATGTGGTACTACACTTGCGCCATGTTAACCACCCTCTAATCAGACACTGAAGACCACAGAGCAAACACACAAAAATGACTCTACAGGAGTCAGTTAAGCTACAATTGGGCTCATTAGCTACAGCTCAGTGTCTATATCCCATGCTCTCATCCCATGCTCTCATCCCATGCTCCAAGTATCCAAATGACTCCAGTAGTCACTTTACTCCAAGCTTAAATGGACTTACACGTTCTCTTTTGTATTTTCAAGACTGCTTTGCCTGGAAAATAAGCTGCTGTCCTGTCAATGTTTCCTGTGTGTTAACTCAGAACAATGCTTTTATAACAGCGCAGTCAGTGCTTATTACTGTGGAACATCTGAAACAAATTATACCCCTGCAGCTTTGACAATTAGATTAGCATGAATATGTACTTCTAAACTATTTTAAATACTCATAAAACACGTACTTTTTTTAAAAAGTGAGAAGTGCTGTTTGGACATTCGACATATTTAGTAGTATGAGTCAAATGAAGTTATCTAATCCACGTTCCGTTATACAGAGGAATTCATACAGCACAGCCAGCTCTGCCTTGATTGATAATCTCCAAAACATTATTTTAGCCAACGTGGTTGCACTAGCTTTTTAAAAGTCAGAATGAAATAAGATGAAAGTGGCCATCAGCTGGACAGTTACCTGGGCCAGCTTGAAGCAGTCTAGATTACTCATTAGCTGATAATTTCCTCATGATCTTTGTTATAAAGCAGCCACAGGAAACGCCTCACCCATAATATATTTCAAATGTGGGAGAGGAAGAATCCATCTCCAGACTAGACAGGTTTAAATAACTATTATCCTTTCTTTTATTCTATTCTGGCAGTAGAATTAGGAGCTGTTTTCTTTAAAGAGAATATCTAGTACAGACTAGACTAACCCACAAATTACCATTCCCGTTCTTGTCTGTTGTACCAAGAACATACAGCAACACAAGTCCTGTGTAGTGATCTACTTAATATCTGATATAAATAGTAAAATTTCTATAGATACATGCCCACATAGTAGTGACACGTGGCAACTACAGAATGTGGATAAAAGCTATATTTTTCTGTTTCCTTGATGTCTTCAGAATTGGTGCAAAAAGATACACATTGCTAGTCAGAATTTGCACTAGCTACTCTGCATAAATGCCTCTATATTTTGTGAAGGACACTAGCTTGAAGAAAAAGAAAGCCCAATAACTACGTATTGTGAGAGAAGACTTTTGTAATCAGTAAAATGATAAATTCTGAAAAAGCCACTATTCTCTAGGTCAGAAAGCTATGATGTTTACTAACAGAAGGCTGTTTAAAACATCTTCACTTCTTTAAATGGTGATGTTTATCAAATGAAGGACCATCTCCTCAAATTGAAAAATTCCTCATCAGGAGAGGAACAGAAGAGAAGGTACTGTCAATCAAACACCAATCTTTTCAACAAGAGGAGAAAAACAAAAAACCCAAACAAAAACCTCACAACCCTCTCCCTACAGCTTATTCCTACTCAAAGGCTGGATGAAGTACTGTTTCAGCTGAACATTTTGTCACCCTAATGTGGGATTATAATTCCAAATCTGTTGCAAGCTTATCTAATTCAAGAATATCTTGTATCTTTTCCTAAATGTACAGACAGAAGATCAATTGAATAATGATCCAGCGAGCTTTAGCTTTGTTCTTCTAATATGCAACAAATTAAAAGTACAATAAAAATCAACTCTCCTAACCAGTTGATCAACATTAGACCAAAGAGCCTTCCACCGTATTTTTTTAATGCTAAACTATGTCAGCTAAGTCAAACATCTCTGCGCAATGTCATTAACTGCTGAGTATTTTACACAGATATAAGTCAATCTGCAAGCTCGGTGTTCACATCCAAAAAAATTATATAGGCTTTCTATGTAAAGCGAGGGAAAACATGTCAGGTCAACAGTAAAACTGGTGCAATTTTACAGAAGTCAATGCTTTTCATCTCGTGAACACAGGCACTGAAGTGTGGCTGATAGTATTAAACCTTTGATACCATACCAATGATCAACAAAGGTTACGTTTTCTGTGCTTCTACTTTAGCTTACCAACTGTGAAAGAACAGTTACTGTTAAAATACCACACATTTATACAATCTTAGTCATTTGTCCATCAGGTTTTTCTGACTGATGCAGACTCCTTCACTTACATTTGCCCCACAAAGCTCTGAAAATGCCAAAATATACTGTATATTCCCTAGTTTTCCTGGAGTAAAGTTTTGGACTGCTGAACAAATGAGTTTCAACCTAGAAATGACACTGAAGTGCGGTAAATTACAGATTTGTTTAATGTCACAAACCATGGGTAGGCTAGTTCTCTGTTTCCATAGCCAGTCTGGATTTAGATGAAGATCCTGAGCTCACCTCCTTATCCCATATCTTGAAAGAGTAATTTATAAAGATGGATTTTAGACACATTTTAGAAGAGAGTAATGAAGAGCATGACCTCTTGGATGCCTTCACTACCTTATTAGAAAATAACTCAAAGCAAAATATGAGAAGAGAGAACTGAAAAAAAAAATAATACAATGCATTTGCTTTTGTTTCTCTCATACCTAAGTTGTTCTTTAACCTACTGAAATATAATTTACTTCAGATCATTTTTAGCTGTATAGATTAAACAGAAATTGGCCCCTGCACATGTTTTGTTCATTCTACACAAAGTTCACATCTTTCTTCTAGGTACTGTGATTCAGTGTATATTTACAAATGTTGTGAAACAGTTCATAACATTACTATAGACCTAACACAATGTACATTTTAACGTCAAATTAGAAAGGTCGCCTAATTTCTTTATACAAAGCAAGCATTTTCCCAATATTTCTTATTTATTAAAATGCAGGTTTCTTGAAGTGTTACACCAAGTTCACAGTTTGAGGATGTTTTTTCTATGAAAACATGTATCCTGTAGCATGTTTAATACCATGTGTAGTTGAAAAGTACTAGTAAATTTCGACTAAGATTCATTTTTCAAACCAAATTTTATCTTCCCATCCCAACAGCCTCATGATTACTGCTGTAAAACAACAGAGCTCCTGAGAACTCCTTCACTGTGATATTCCCCTCAAAGCAGTAAGAAATAAAAGCCACCTCCTAGTAAATGGGAGATCGAAAGACTATTTGATGTCTTCATGTTACTGTCAATCAGTTTTTGGCATAGACTCTCCTAGAAGTAGTGATTGGTGGGACAATCTTTACACTCTTTTTTACTCTCCATAAGGAAAGGTATTTCTATCTACTTCAGGTCTTGCACTGCAGTATGCAGACTGTGTATTCTTTAACATGTTATGTTGAAGCATAAATGTCTAATGCTGTCCTGGTTTGGGCCAGGACAGAACCGATTTTCTTTTAGTAACTTTGCTTTTTAGTGAAGTCTCTTCTGGGAAGCTGCACTCTCTGAAATTAACTGCATGTTTTTCCAGACAGTAGCTGCTTCTAGCAGTGATAAGGCTTGGTGTTTATATGGTATGAAGGTTGTCGTGGTTCGTGCCCCCGTGTTTCAGGTTAGAGATGTCACCCTCAAGGAGATTATGGGACGCCACTTGATGAAGCTAGCTCCGATTTCATCCACGATGTTATCTGGAAAACACCACCTCCTCTGGTGGCATTCCAAAGTCTTTGCCTTCCGGCCAGTCTGTGATCACTTCTAAGATTCCTGGACGATTGGGGTTTCCTATTCGAGCTCGCTGTGTGATTAATGCAACCCATTTACTCCATGTAGCATCAGTAGCATGATGAGTAGAAGGAACCTTACCCTTGAACATCCAGCCCAGTACTGGCAATTGGGGTGCCAGGAGGAGCTGTGCTTCATCAAGTGGCGTCCCATAATCTCCTTGAGGGTGACATCTCTAACCTGAAACACGGGGGCACGAACCACGACAAATGCTTAAGCAGACTTTGGCTCCTCTGTATACTTTAAGACAGAGTGAGTTGGAAGCCACACAAAATGGCATGTTATCTTTCTTAATGGACACTTAAGCTTCATCTGTGTGTATTTCCCCAACTGGTGCATTTTGAAGTTCATGTCCTCAAAAAACTCCTGGAGTTCTTTTTTAAGTAGTTGCTGGCCCTTCTACCAGAGACTACAGCACTAGCCACTCAGATTGATAGGCCGGAACTTCACATTTTATGCAGAAAAAAATAGGTCATCTTCTCCTTTGACCGTGCTTCTAAAGCTCCTTCCACCCGCATCTAACATTTCTTTCAAGATCTGCTGTTTTTCTGACGCCAGGCATGTCCAAGTGTTAGTGAAATGAACAGAGCAGCCAATGAAAATTCATTCTTGGAGACAATGCCAATTGGATTTGTCCAGCTTTTCTCTCATATCTCAGTAGGTTACTTTGTGGTAGGAATAAAACCAAATCAAATTCAGATTTACCATAAAAATAAGCCAAATATAACAGGACAGTAAAAATTAAAGTTGCCATACCTCAAGATCTTGCAATTCAATTCCATCTTCTGTATCTTTCAACAGTTCAAGTAGCCTTTTCCTCTCTCCCTCAAGCATAACAATCTGGCTTCCTGAATCCTTTGCTAGCTGAAATATTTACAAAAAGAAAAAAAATCAACAAACTTCAGAACTCCATTAGCTCAAACAGTATCAAAATGAAGTTTTTAAACTCTGTGAAATTAGCATCTAAATCTTGCATATTGCCATAATACAAATTATCATTTTGACAGAGAAATCTAGTAATCTACATATAATACACTGATAATCTTGTAAACATCTTTGACATAGCAGAGGGGCAGATATTTCATTGAACGAAAAATCACAGCTACTAAGCCTTCACAGAAGAAAAAACGCATGAAAATCAAGGCACCTGACAGAAAGAAGTCTTCTGTAAATAAGGGTCCCACGCAGGCTATACGTGAAGAACCTGCAACCTATTCCTTTCCTATGCACAAGAACATCTTCCTTTAACTTAACAGTAAATACATTTAAAGAAAGTCTTACTAAATATTTGCTGCCAAAACAAGCCACGTCCAGGCACAAACAGAACAATTCAGTTTCCAATACTCTTCAGCAAAGACATAGAAGCAGTATTATCCCCACCAATACGAGCATCTAAAATGAAAACTATCTTATACAGTACTCTGCCATAAACAATTTTTAACGGCAAGATTTTTTTTGTTTATGCCTAATTCGCTTTTAATGTTCCTGACAAAAAACACGTCCCCAGAAGCACTTATGTACTGTTTTTTAGTTAACATTTAACAAAATGTTAATGATTTTATGCTTTAATGCTTACCTCAATATTCTTTTTAATGAAATCCTGATTGTTTTTACTTTTGTTATGCGTTTTTTCCGCGTCATTAAGAAATTCATTTGTTTCTAATTCACTTGGATAATCTGAAGTTTGAGGAAGAAAAGTTGCTAAGTTATGATCATTCGTTTTCTGATTTAATGACAGCTGTAGTAACAGCAATTCCATTTAAATCTTTAACAAACATATGAAGTGGATACACAAACTTTTTATATGTTGTTTTCACTATTTACATAAACTTTATTGCTATATTTAAAATGGAACTATTGTCAAAATCTAATCTCATTTTTAACCTTTTATTACATGAGATCATTCAGTGTTGTGAAGGATAAAATACTTTCGGACTTCTGACCTCAAAAATGTTAAACATGGCGGCTTGAAAAGCCACGGCATTCCTTCAAACTCTATCATTGTTTCAGTTTTATCATCAGTACAAAACCAGACAATAATTTTTTTGAAAACCACAGAACTATTTGGAGACATATCAAGTACATTTTTAAAATAAAACAGCTGAAGAACAGATGATATAGTTGATATTATTATAACACAGCTTATAAAACAAATTTTGTTTAAAAATAAAACTAATCACAGAGCTGTAAAGCTATTAAATAGATATTCTGACAACATCACATTTTTTTACAACAATGGGTTTCTATCCATCACACAAAAATGAGCACAAATTCTGTTTTTCAGAGACGTTTACCAGTTTTAAAACAGCAATTCCTTTACGAACAGCAAATATTTATCACATGAAATAACAAGTCTCAAAAACTACTTCAAAAGCATAGTACTTTCTGGTTTTCTGGAAAGTAGATATTTGAAAAATGGGTGAGCTATTTGCCTACAAAAAAAAAAAAACAATTTAGCATGTTAGATAACAGAAGACAGGCTATGGAAGTTTACATGGAAGTAACTCTTTTTCAGCGCAAGTACATTGAAAGCAAACTCCCAAAGATATGAAATAAATTCCACACATCCTTTTACACACTGTGAACAACAAACTTGTGCAACATTCTCACCAATCAGACTTAAGTCTCAAATAGTAAGTAAACCTTAAAGGACTGAGGTGTTGGATCTGATCAAGAAAACCCTGTCACAGTTCTAACGCACAACTGTTCACTGAAAGCATCCCAAACTATCTTTAACATTACCAGGTAACATCTTGAATCTATCAAGGAACAGGATCATGTAAGAATTTCCCAATCAATCTAAACATGACAAGTTGTACTCTGAAATGAGCAAAACACACCAAACACCAACGTAACATGCAACATACATATATGAAACATTTCTTTTAAGCTAGTGTAGAATAAGCGTTTTTTAGAGGGAGCTATCATACAGAACATCTCAGAACACTCAAGTAAAGACAGGCATTTAAGTATTTTATTGCTCGTTAAGTTGTAAGTGATCTCTTTCTCATGTGTTCCCAAACTAGGAGAATGCAGAACATCTCAAAATAGTGCAATCAGCAGCTCCCAACCATGCCTGTACTGGGAGTTTGAGAAGTCATTGCTGTCCTGAACACCAGTAATGAAAGCTTTCATTGCTATTCAAGGACACTCTAGCACAAGTCAGAAATTGTGAAGGTGGAAGCTGAGGGTCAAGCTTCATTTTAAGGAAGGAATGACAACACACGGTAGGAAGACAGAGAAATCAAAAGCACAGCACTGCTCCAATCCAGTGTGAAGAAACATTTAATAACACAAAGTTAATGTCACATACTGGTGGACTAAGACAAGTGACAAAACAAGGGAGCTGAGGTCCAGGTTTAAAAATTAAAACATGCAGTCACATTCTAAAAAGTGCAGAGATTCTGCTGCCATCAATGGTTCAACCTTGAGGAACGCCCATTTATTATGTCCTTGTCATCTTAGCCAGTCACCAGGAAGACAGATTCCTTCTGTTTACATAAAATGGTACATGACAAAGAAATAAACAATTGCAGCTGATAGCAATGTAGCCGAAGCTATTCTTCTTATGTCACACATGCAAGAAATTACTCAACCATACAAATTTGAATTTCAAATAGGGCAAGAACAGAGGCACAAAAGCACAATTCCATTTATTTTGAAGTGCTGGACACACTACACCACTACCAGCATCTGAAACCTCTACACAATGCACGTAAACAAGCGATGTCTAAAAGAATCAGCACAGATGTTTGATATTTGCCAGAAAGTACTTAATCCATCAAAGCAATGCAGCCTTTACAATAATCAGCATAGTAAAATATAAAATGATTTGCCTGAAGATTTAGGTTTGTCACGACATCCATACAATTTCTCCTGAAAACATAAAAAACTACAGAACAGTTGAAAGCGTATACAGCACCACTCTTCATTTTTACCTGGTTTCTTGAATAGAAGCCTATTACTGAAAGTTACAGTACCTTAGAATAACAGCAAAGACAAGTTTTTAAAGAACTTCCATGAAGAACCAATGATATATTTTACAATGCATCAATTATACATCATTTTACAATGAAGAAAAACGTTTTATAAAACCAAAAGAAAAAAAAATTCTCAGCATGTTGAGTAAAATGCTTTAGATAAGTCGCAAACAAAATTATTCTATCATTTCTAAAAAAATAAGAACTGTCACCATTCCACTAAGCAACCTTGCTTTTTCTGATTTCATTGGCCTAGCCACAAAGGCCAAGTCTTCATTACCTACCCATTGTGTGAGTTGTTTTGCCATATCCAGAAACTATACAATGAATAAAGCTTACCCTGACTAGGTTGGGGTTTATGGCAATCACAATCTTCTGGATTAACTTCTGTGTGAAATACTGAAGTACGTATTCCATCTTCTTCAGCATGGGAGGGATCTGCAAGGAATTTTTTCAGTAAAATTTAATTGAAATGTATTTAAAAAGACCTAGTTTCATGTATATCACACTATAAGATCACACACATGGAAGTTAAATAAATTTACCTGGATAAACTACATACTTACCATATTTCTCAAGAAATAAAGAAGGGGGAAAAGTGTAAGGCGTGCCTCATGAATAATTATGCTTTTTCATACGGCCGTGGTTTTGTTTTTAATAACTACTACCCACACAGAACAAATAATTACATCCTAGAAGATAGAGCCCAAGGCCCTAACGTTCAAAAGCCTCTGTCGACACCATGTGGCAAGTCATCTAGAACTCTGAATGAGAATGAAGTATCCAGGTTTGCACAGCTGGCATCGCCTGTGCATGAATTATAAGACTTCCAAGTGGCTTAGGACAAGGGTATAGTCTAGAAAAAGTGTCCAAACATCCTAGCATGCAGGAGTTGTTTCAGCTACTCAAACAAAAAAAAATCAGTCATGGTACTGACATATATCAACTAGAAGTGTAAGTTAGAGTATAAACCTGCAGTCTCTGCACTTAGCACTTACAGAACAGGCCTCATATTACAAAGCACCATACACATCACATATGGAAACTGTGTTTTTCATAATTAAAAAACCAACCAATATCCTGTAATAATTAAGTTTATTTTAATGCACTCAACAAAATATGATTTTGTTACACAGAGTATAGTGGAATGATTTTAAGGTCATTTAATTAACTCCTGATTTACATTTCTGCCATGATGGTGTCTGAGGGGGTTTTTGTGCCTGAGAGGCTGGGACACATAAGTCATTAATGATTTTGTACTTGGCACTTGTGTTTAATTTCACAGCCACATTGAAATCTATAATTACAACAGCTCCCCTACATGATTTATTTAATAAAGCTCTTTATCAAATTCAAGTAAAAAGTAAAATATATGACCTGCGTTCCATTTCAGTATCAACCAGGGCAACTATCAGGGTACTCATTTAAATAAATAAATAAATAATACATGAGAAGTAAGGCACTAGTACATCACAGAAGATTCAAGACAATGATCAAGCTGGAGGGAAAATATAAATCTAAACTACACAGAGTTTTGCCAGTATGGTACACCAGAAACCGTATGGTCTCTACAGCAAGGAGTTACCTTTGAAATAAAAGAGGAATTGAAGCGTGGAGCTCATTAACCACTATACAGCCTTGCTTGCCTAGTGGGGTTTTTTTGCTACATCCTGACATCTACTGGAGACTTTTTATACATCACCAGTATCAAATTCTGTGTTCTTTGCTTAATAACCCAAACTTTAGCACAACGACAGCACAGCAGGCTATCCTGTAATAGTAAGTTTTGTTGAAATGTTTTAACTATACATTGCTACCATTATTACGCACGCACTTCCAACCTTCAAGATGAGATTTTTGCTCAGCGGTAACCATTCAGACCTCAAATCCTTGCTCTCTCCGCAACAAGAAAAAAAGACAGCATGCACCACAACTCTGTCTCGTTTCAACCAATATATACAGATGAACCGAACAGAGTATTCAATCAGTACATTTTTTTTAAATCACTCTGGAGCAGTTTTGACATGGTATATTCTTGACAAATTCAACCTGGTTTTGTTCCCCCCGCCCCTCCCAATAAAGACATTGTGAGCAGAATGCCTACAGTTTGTTTCAGTGTCTCCCCCAGTAAGATGATAGCCACAGAAAGAAAAAGGACATTTTAAAATACCCAGTATTTTCTTTTTCCAGGTCCCTGCAAGCATGCACATCCTCTGTGCATTCTTGAAGAAAACTACCAATACTTCAGAACACGATTCAACCACTTGCTTTAGAACTCAAATGGAATTGTGGCCGCCTGACTCAGTAGAGAAAACATTCCTGAAGAGTTTTTTAACTTTTTTTCCCTATTCTACCTATAGTTTTACATTATTGGTATTCACTGTAATTTTGATCATACTTAGTCTTTTTTTGTTACATATCGCATTTCACATTTCTCTGTATCATTAACTATTTGATTACCTTTCCTGTTGAAGAACTCAATCCTTCATTAGTCATTCGTCTACTTTTAATGCAGCCATAGAATTTGGCATTTTAAATGCTAGTTAAGATGGAAGTGGTTTTTACTAAAGATTAAAATGCAAACATTTATTCTTATCAGTGTGTTCATTTCCACTTCGAGTATTTTTGTCTTCATTGTCATATCATGCTGAAACTCAGAAATTATCAGACTTCCTGGGTTTTTCTTCCCGAGAATAGTCCGCTAACATGTCTTTAACATAGTTTCACTTTCTAAAACTGCCATCTATCCAAAATTTTCTTCCCTAGAATTCTCAGGAAAAAAGACAATTAAAAAAAACTTAAGTTCATGTTTCATATTCAGGCCTTTTCCTTAGAATCAAACTCTGTGCTATTTGATGATCTCTCTTACTCAAATTCTCTCATGTTAAATTCTTTTAGAACTAAATGCAACATAATCAGTATCAAATCTAATGTAAATGACCCATACTCCCCTTTGGATCATGTTCCAAGACCTGGGCTGTGCATGCGTCTGTCTTGTTTTCCAACATATAAATCAGTAGTTAGTATCATAATTTGGTCCCATTCTTTTGGTTCTTCTGTTAACAATTCCTAAGACAACTCAGGATTTCCCTCCCTCTGGACCTATCATATTATGAGATCCTTACCACGGCATTGCCATTACTTCCCTCTCATCTCTCCCCGCCTCCAACATGAAAATCTTCTCCAAGATACATGTGGCAGGGTACACATTCCTTGAACTTCTAAGTAACATTTTTAGGCCTAATATTTTTTAACCACCCAACCTTCCTATACCAAATATNCGCCTTCAACATGAAAATCTTCTCCAAGATACATGTGGCAGGGTACACATTCCTTGAGCTTCTAAGTAACATTTTTAGGCCTAATATTTTTTAACCACCCAACCTTCCTATACCAAATATTCCAGCCTGGCAAACTCTCTCATTGAGACCACCAGTAACCATGTACCAGTAACTTCATCATTTTGCTTGTTTACCAAAGCAATTTGGAATTCCTCGCTTACTGCTCAGATGTTTCAAAATGGTAAAGACATCCAAGTTTTTCAGCAGGTTTCCACTCTTCATGTTCCTATACCTGCTATCATTACTTTAATTTACCAGTGTTAACAGTTGTGCTTTCTGAAATCATCTGTGTTTGCCATCAACTTGAAAAATGCAAACTTCACTTATCCTGGATTCCTACACTTCTGGAGTAGCCAGTTCTTTGAAAAAAAATGCAGTTTCTATGAACTAAATTAACGTTAAAGTACAACTACTACATTTGTGATAATGCAAAAATTACTTCAGTTATTTCTTCAAATATTCCCTTGATGTACTTTTACATGCAAATATTGGTTTATTCTAAAGGTTTAAAAGCTTTATTTTTGTAGTATCCAACAAAAATATGAATATTAATAAAAATACAGGATAATTGTATCAGAGTATTTACTTCTCTTCCATACTTACCAGCTGTATACTGCCACGATGAGATCAGAGCTAAAAAAACGTTTGTGTTTTCTATCTCCTCGTGACTTCCAGTGGTTCCAATAGACTATGGAAAAGAAATAAAGCATAAATATAAAGATAGATGCATATATTTACTCTAAAGTAAGTACTTTAAAGCAAAATACACTGCTTATCAAGTCTAATGAACTTCAGACCCTATTAAAAATTCCTTGTTCAGTGACATTTACTTACCACTTTATTTTCTTCTTGAGGCTACCTGAACATGTCCTAAAGCTATGATAAAGGCATGGTGGAACTTTAAAGCTTCTGTTATATATTGTCTCCTACATCAAGACACACTTCACAAAACAAAGAAGTTTCGTAATGTATATATGGCTCTGAATCCAAACCCATTGAAATTATGAGATGCAGTCAAACCAACTGCAATCATGTCTTTTTAGCAACTGACATTTGTATTCATGTAAATTATACAATACTTAACCTCAGAGGAAATACTAACTCTCATGTTTCAAGGCTTAAAGTGGCATTTAACTGCTAGAGGAATAACATGAAGGAATTCGTGCTGTAGCGTTCTTATGCCTTCTTCAGGGGGCATCACTAATTTCTTCAATAAAAATAATGAAATAGATGGGCCTAAGAACGGTCACACTAGAGCAGAGTAACACTTTTAGGTGTAGGTTCACAGACATTACCTCTTGTCACATCTTATCATACCTGCAAGTAGTGAGCTGAAGCATAAGACTATGCTAGTAAACCACACCTAAACAGCTGTATATTTGGCTATTGGTCATATCAATTTTTAAGGACCACGGCGTTCTTTCAAATCCTGCCTAGCCAATATATATTACAACCTACTCAAAGTTATTTTTGAAGATCCATTTCTTCACTTTAATCAGCCAACTGTGACTTAATAAAACAATGCGCCTGTGAAATAATTCCGTAAGACAGTACGCCAAGATACACCCTTTACAAAATAAGCAGAACACTTCTAACCTGAAGTTCTTCCCAGAGCTTTGCCCTCATTTCTTTGCCTTGTTTTTTAATTGCTATCTCCTTAAAATGTTTTTTTGACAGTACTGTGTCAAGTTCGTTCATTTTCTTTATAGCTGCTTGAATCTGAGGATCTACATCTGTTTCTTCAGAATATTCCAAGTTGGAAGAGTTTGCTGCAGAATATATTTAAAACTAATGTTAGCTTGAAGCACTTCAAGGTAAAAACAAAACAAAACAAAAAAAAAAAGCAGTACAAAGGATTTGGCAACAGCCAGAGGCTGGAGTACAATTATTCTCAAGAACATATATCATGTTCGTTTCTAAATCTGTTTGTAGCAGGGAAAAATATAGAAGCATTTATAACAGAATGCTGAATCAAGCTCTGAGCTGTAGCAGTTGGGTATGAAGATGAGCGGGAGGAAGACTCCCCGCATTTTAGAAAAGTGATTTGATTCAAATTTATAATGAAAGAGTGACATCTCCACAGTATCAGCAAAAATCGCAGACAAAATAAGCTTAAAATCAAAAATAATTTATTAAGCCTGACTAGTAGAATACATGTTGAAATTTCATTCATTAAAATGAGTAAGTCTGGAATTAAGAGACTCCATAATATCTCTACTTTTAAATGTTATAGAAGTTTCAAGTCTTGACTTATATCTCAGCCAAACCAGATTCTGATACTGGTTCTAGAAAAGTGTTGTTTTGAAAAACATAAATGATGAAACATTATGGAAACTACCATTATTTAACTAAAACAGAATTCTATATTGTCTCTTTCTTTCCCAAACATGCAGATTACAGTTTCTGATCACTTTTAGTCTTTTCCCCTTTCTATAGCATATCCATACTCTGCTCTCTTTTCTGGTCAAAATTAGCTTCCATAGCAAGAGTAGAGGAAACACTTGGAGCACTGTCCCTATGCCACAGACTTCCAAGGTTTGGAGTCCTGCAATACTTTTCATTTTCTAATCTTCTGAGGTCAAATGCTGTACACACTTATTGTTCCCAAGCATTTACTGTGATGCATTGGTCTACTTCGCGCCATAAAGAGAAATGAGTGATACAGCAAGCGGAGAGCTACAAAAACCTAACTGAGCTCCAAGGAAGTCCCAACGACAGAAGATAAAAAAAGAGCACTTATTTCAACTGGCCTGATCCCAGCAGATGGATTTGAACCTAAAACTGCTGAGTGAAGCTTTGAAGTCAAGTCCGGTCCAATTTCTATTCCAAAGAAATTAATATTGTATCAGATGACCAGCAGCACTGCTGCACTGGACAGAATCACCACTGGATTCTGTCTTATTAGACTGACCAAATCTATGTAAAACTCAAATACTAGCGTACCATTAGTGAATATTCTTTAATAAAATAATCTTTAAATCAAGAATTCATCCAATATATCTTGAATATCACAAGGCATATACATTTTCCATTTGTAATATTTCTTTATTACTACGTAATATACACACAAACACACTATGGTCCCAAACTCTCCTAGAAGCATTAAAAAGGTAAAAAAAAAGTTTTATTGCACTGTTCTCTTTATACACCTGAAAAGGAATACCTGCTTTTGCATTACTTAGTTTTACTTGGGAAGGTTCACAGAATTTCAAAGTCTGCGTTTCATTGCTGTCATCTCCAGAATCTGATTTAGAGATACATCCTGAAAAACACAGGAAAAAGCCTTTCACAGTAAAATAGATGTGAAACAAATTTTTAAAGATACTGTTTGAAATGTTAAAGAGACCAAAATAAATTTTTGTCAGTTAGGGATCACCACAGAGCCTCTCCAGTGGATTACTGTTTAAAAAATGATTATGTACTAGTACATCAGGACTCATGTTAAACGCAGTAGCAGGAATCAAGGGATTTCTTTTGACTCCAATTCAGAAGCTCTAGAAATTTAATTTATTACTATTGATAGAATGCTAAAAGAATGCCATCTGAAGCACTTCTACAAATGCTTTCATTAAAATTAGATATTGCATATTTATATTTAAAGTATGTTGTTAGTATTACCACTGTTCACTTGTTAAATGCTGTAACTTACAACCATATTTTCCAGTTCTTTGGGCTGACGGACCATTACTAGGATACAAAGTTTCTAACAAATGATCATGAGCTCTGTGAAAAGTTTTGTAGAAACATCGTACTGAAAACACTAACATGGCTCTGTGGAACACACGTAGATGGTCTCTGCTGATCTTTTAGGCCATCACCAAGGTGTAGGTCACATCTTAGATGCCACGAGGTAATGGCAGTGATAACACATTTCTTTCAAAGATGGATTCAAAATAGTGAAGAGAAGTGAAGGTATGAATTTCGACACCTTCTTTTCTTCTAGAACTTTACCTATCTGCATCCTCTTTTCCCTTCACTAACAGAATTTTACCCCAACTATACAAACAGGGTATTTGGTCAAGCTACAATACAAGAAAGCATTAGTCATTCCCACACCTGACAACAGATCGGGATGCAGCATACACTTCTGAACAAAGACAGTTGTGGTCTCCACTGTGGTTTGCTGATCCGTTCTTACATCCCTGACATCAGATTTCTCTCGGTCATCAGATTTGTTTTCTTCTGAACAGCAGTCTTCTAAGCTGCCTCTTTGATGACTACTAGCCAAACTGACAGGTGAATCAACCTATAAAATGCAAATTACTTACTACCATAAAAATATAAATATTTGGGGGGAAGAAAAAGATAATTACAATAATCACATACAATCACACAGGCTAACAACAATTCTACACAAGCCTGCAGAGGACTCCTTAAATAAAAGAACTGTTTTCAGATCTGATAGAGAGTTCCGCTTCTTAGATATCACATTGATTCTCAAGCTCATCATTCCACAGGCTGCCAGATTTGGGACTGCCAGGCTAGGAAATCATTCCAAAGATTTATGCCATTTCTGCTGCAGCAGAGGGCACAGTCAACCAGTTAAGGGCCTTTGTGTACAACAGCCTCATCCATTTCCTGGCACTCTGCACCAGGTAGCATCCCAATCTCTTGCTCATACTATAGAGTTTTTTATAGCCTTTTGAAGGGCTGAAAAGCTTACGTCTCAAGAGATTGCAATTTTCACGCAACAGCCCATGATGTTTAGGTCAGGACTTGGATTCAGAGTTATCTGATGTTAACCTTAAGACCCAACTATGAACCTACCAAAAAATATTTAAGTACTTCTGTGAAGTATCTAGGTATGATCTCATTCTACACACAGGTGAACTGAGGTACAATACACTTGGACTAATCTAAGTAAATCAATCTAAATCTCTAATTCCTAAAACCCAGTTGCTACATCCCAACAACCATATCACATATTCCATTTCCAGAATTAATTTGTTCCCTGATATTTTCTCAGAGGATGGATGAACACCCATTTCTGACAGACTATGTTGAATTCCTGGAGCTGATGTATTTCTTGGAATACTAGGGATTTTTTTTTTAAACTTGATTCAAACATATCCTGAAAGAGCCTTGTAGTCAAAAATTCAACCTGCGAGGATTGCTCAAATGCTTTCTTTTAATAAGCAAAATAATTTTTATTCCAACTTAAATTTAAAAACACAAATGGGACAGAAGTGAAAATATGCACATATTGGCTCACGCATAAACAGCCTATAGCTGCATATATTGCCAGAATTTAAAATATTTTTCCCTAAAATAGAAAGTATTTAATAATCTGATTAAATATAAAGAGGAAGAAAACGAATTTTTCCAGGTAGTGCTGAATAACCCTTTTTGTGGCAATATGAAAGTAACACACGTTCAGAAAAATCAAATTTAACATCATTCATTGCATGCATAAGGAACAGGCCACATTAATGAATTTTCACATAACCCTTAGCACACCTGCAGAGCCCAGAACTCCATATAAAGCTAAAAAAGCAGAATCTTATTTCTTTGGCATTCTACTAAGATGACTTAGGCATAGGTTTTCTAGCCCACCAAAGCTGAAAAGAATTACCTTTGGCAAACATGGCTCTGGTATTAATAACTCCACAGATGTATTTAAAGATCTACAACTAGGATAAGCTCTTGAGGTAGATGCAGGCCTTGAAATTTTATCCAAGCTCCCCATTGTAATATTCATTGTGACCTAAAATTGGAAAAAAACCAAAACCTTCCAAACTATCAGTTTCACAATAAAGCCACACAAGCCCAGTTATATTTCAGACGTAGATTAAACAAGTTTCAAGTCCTTTCTAGCAATTCAGTGTTGAAAGGTCTTTCCAGTACAGAGTAGCTTGCCACTCAAATACACACTTTCTTAATATACGTACAAAAATATACCATCAAACCAACCAAAGCATTCAAATGTGCTTACTGTCAAAGAAACTTCAAACGGCTTAAATCTTAAAAGTAATCTCACGGCTTTTTTTTTTTTTTTTTAAACATGGACTGGCAAAGCTATCACCAACAAAAGAATGAGGGTATTTCATAGGCATCTTGAACATGTCAGATAAAGCAGCCAGAACCTTTTTATATTCAGTAGTTCTAAAAGGGGCAGGGGAGTTCCCAAATCCAAATGGTCAGATTCCCAGTCCCAATTCGAGTTTAAACAACAGGAATGCATGGTTCTCTGCAAAACCTGTGTCAATTCACAGGAACTACATATCCGAGTATATGGCAGGCACGGGTAATTTTCAGAAGGCCCAAGCGAACACAACTTTTTATTTCAGTACAAGAAACAGGGCAAACCGCGTCACGTACACAGGCCCGGAACATGACACAGTACAAAGACACGGGTAGAGAAGAAACAGACTAGTTTACGGCCATTCATTCATTTCAGGTCGTGAATCTCAGGCTCATTCCCTCAAGAGGCCCCTGCCCACCGTTTACCGGTGCAGTTACAGCAGCGGGCGGCGCTCAGGGAGCCGGCGGTACGGGAGGGGGGTAAGGGGAGCAAGGGGAGAGC
>VZSC01011376.1:13165-26482 GCA_013398225.1 Steatornis caripensis
CCCCCCAGCCCTCTCCCCCATCCTGTCCCCCCAATCCCTGCTGCCCCCCAACCCTCTGCCCCCCCTGATCTGCTGCCCCCCAACCCTCTGCTCCCCAGGACCTCAAGGGTCAGTACTGGACGGACGATGACTCCGACGGGGACAATGAGTCCGAGGAGTTCCTTTATGGCGTCCAGGTAAGCACTGCAAGTGCCAGGTCCCGGGGGGGGGCTTGGGGACCCCCAA
Source organism: Steatornis caripensis (assembly GCA_013398225.1). Classification (NCBI taxonomy): domain Eukaryota; kingdom Metazoa; phylum Chordata; class Aves; order Caprimulgiformes; family Steatornithidae; genus Steatornis; species Steatornis caripensis. The sequence goes on from VZSC01011376.1 coordinate 13,391, forward strand.
CCTGTGCCCAGTCCCGAGTGCAGGGCTGCGGGCGGCTCCGGGTCTCACGATGGGTGCTGTGCCGCAGGGGACCTGCGCTGCCGACCTGTACCGTCACCCACAGCTGGACGCCGACATCGAGGCCGTGAAGGAGATCTACAGCGAGAATGCCGTGGCCGTCAGGTGGGCGCGCTCGGCTGTGCCATGCCCGGCCTCCCGGCTGTGCCATACCCAGGGCACCCAGACACAACATCCCTGGACCCCCGGCTGTGCCATGCCCAGGGACCCATCCATGCCACCTGCGGGGCACTTGGCCATGATATCCTCGGGCACTCGGCTGTGCCATACCCAGGGCACTCAGCCATGGCATCACCGGGGCACCGAGCTGGACCATCCCTGGGGCACCCAGCCTTACCATTCGCAGGGCACCCGGCTGTGTGGTTCCTGCACACCCAGCTGTAGCATCCCTGGGCTCCTGGCCATGACGTCCCTGGGCACCTGTCTGTGCCGTACCCAGGCACCCAGTTGTGCCATCCCTGGGACACCCAGCTGTGCTGTCCCCGAGGCACCCAGCCGTGGCATCGCTGGGTACCCAGCTGTGCCATCCTGGGGCACCTGGCTGTGGCATCACTGGGACACCGGGCTGTGGCACCTCTGTGCGCCCACCCATGCCATCCCTGCAGCACCCGGCTGTGCCATTGCCTGGTCACCTGGCCATGCCATCCCTGGACACCCGTCCGCAGCCCGGGCGCTCTCCCCATGCCATCCTGGTCCCAGGGGTGCACACGCTTGATACACAGGGCGCCACACATGCCCATCAGCATGCCCCACGAGCCTGCCCGCCTCGGCACGGTGGGCACTGGGCGGCAGTTCCGGCACTGTGCCAGCCTCACTCTATCCCCCCGCCACGGTGCCGCGTGTCTTTGCAGGGAGTACGGGACCATCGACGATGTGGACATCGACCTCCACGTGAACATCAGCTTCCTCGATGTGAGTTCCCAGGGCACCCCAGGGGCGCTGGCACAGGGCGGGGGGGGACACACACGCCCAGAGGGTCCCCAAATTTCCCTCTCTGCTGGTGGTCCCCATGGCTGTGCCGAATCGTGGCTCTCCCTCGGCAGGAGGAGGTGGCGACGGCGTGGAAGGTGCTGCGGACGGAGCCCATCGTCCTCCGCCTGCGCTTCTCCCTCTCCCAGTACCTCGATGGCCCTGGTGAGTGGGGAGGGGCAGGACACGGTGTCCCCATGTGCCCTCAGGATGGCGGTGGCACCCATGGCTCTTCCTCCTCTCTCTCCCTGCAGAACCGTCCATCGAGGTTTTCCAGCCGTCCAACAAGGAGGGCTTCGGGCTGGGTCTGCAGCTGAAGAAGTAAGAGCCGAAATACGACAGGTGGCCAAGGGTGGTGGGTGGGGTGCGCCGTGGGGTCACCATCTTGCCCCAAAACTGGCCAGGTGCCACCTCCATTTACCTGCCCCAGAGCCCTGCAACGGGCTCGCCACCAGCTTTGGGTGGGGGAGAGGAGGAGCTGGGGGGCATGGACCCCCCATGCACCTGGCTCGGTGGGCGTCAAAGCACCCCTGGGTGCTGGCACCCCGCTCAAGCACCCGTGCCACCTCTCTGCCAGGATCCTGGGCATGTTCACGTCGCAGCAATGGAAACATCTCAGCAACGATTTCCTGAAGACCCAGCAGGAGAAGCGGCACAGTTGGTTCAAGACGAGTGGCACCATCAAGAAGTTTCGTGCTGGCCTCAGCATCTTCTCCCCCATCCCCAAGTAAGACCTCGACAGTGTCCCCAAGGGACCAACCCTCTGCCCCCTCACCCTGGGGTGCCTGGGGACCTGGCACCGAGCCTCGGTTTCCCCACTCGCCCCTTGGACGCTGCTGCTCCCTACCAGAGCCTGAGGAGATGAAGGTTGCTCCCAAAAACCAGCCGAAGGGTTGATTTGGCGCCGGGTGACGGAGGAGTGGGGGACGGTGACAAAGCGGGGAGCTCAGCGGGACTTTGTGCCTGCAGGTCTCCCAGCTTCCCCGTCATCCAAGATTCGGTGCTGAAGGGCAAACTGGGCATCCCCGAGGCCCGCGTCAACCGCCTCATGAACCGCTCCGTCTCTTGTACAGTCAAGAACCCCAAGGTGGAGGTTTTCGGCTACCCCCCCGCCAGCACCCAGGCAGGTGTCGCCCCCTTCAACATCCTGGTGGGTGCCTCCCCGCCTCGGGGTTTGCTTTCCTCTCCTTTCCCTTCCCAGATTCCTGGGGGCTGCTGCTGGGTCGAATCGCTTGTCGGCGGGTGGTGGGACCCTGCTTGGGTTGGGGGAGCCCCCGCGAGGGGACTTTGTCCCCTGTGCCTTGTCCTCGGCACCCGTGGGTGCTGGTGGCCAAGCTGGGACACCGGCTGTGGGGTCCTGTGGGGTGTTACCCCCCTCTTGGTGTCACGTCCCCAGTACGGCTGCATCCCTGGGAGGTTGCTGGCATGGTGGGGGTCCCGCCGTGGCAGGGGGTGTTCAGGGCTGCCGGTGCCGCGCAAAGGTGGGGCGCCTGGGGGAAAGGGGATAACGCAGCTGGCTCCGCTCCGGCTCCGTCGCAGGTTGGCGGCCACTGCAAGAACGTCCCTACGCTGGAGTACGGCTTCCTCGTCCAGGTGAGTGTCCTGCATCCCGCTCATCCCCATCCCGCTGCCCGGAGCATCCTCCCCACACATCCCACAGCCCACTCAGCCCCATGCCGCTGCCCAGAGCATCCTCCCGAGCGCTGTGGCAACCGCAGGGGCTGACCCCCACCGTCCTCTCCCTCAGATCATGAAGTACGCGGAGCAGCGGATCCCAACGCTCAATGAGTACTGCGTAGTGTGCGACGAGCAGCACGTCTTCCAGAACGGCTCCATGCTCAAGGTGCGGGGATGGGGACTGGGTGGGCACGGGCTGTCACCCCGTGTCACCATCTCTGACCCTCCCCGCGGCTCCTGTCCCCTCCGCAGCCAGCAGTGTGCACCCGGGAGCTCTGTGTCTTCTCCTTCTACACCCTGGGCGTCATGTCCGGCGCAGCGGAGGAGGTGGCCACAGGTGCTGAGGTAGGGGTGCGCGTGGCAGGTGACCACACCATCACCTCAGGGTGCTGTCCCTTCACCCCGTGCTCTGTCCCCAAGGTGGTGGACCTGCTGGTGGCCATGTGCCGCGCCGCCCTGGAGTCCCCCCGCAAGAGCATCATCTTTGAGCCTTACCCTTCCGTGGTGGACCCCAACGATCCCAAAACCCTTGCCTTCAACCCCAAGGTAAGCTCCAGGGGGGGAAACGCTCCCCCATGCCGGGGGTCAATGGGGCTGGGGTGGGCCCCAAGGACCCCTCTGACAGCCGCGCCTTTCCTGCCCCACGTGTAGAAGAAGAACTACGAGCGGCTGCAGAAGGCCCTGGACAGCGTGATGTCCATCCGGGAGATGACCCAGGTATGCAGGTGTGGCCCTGCACCCCGATGGCCCCGTGTGAGACCCCCCCGGGTGCAGGATCCTTCACCGGGGGTGGCATTTTGGTACCGATCTCCATCCGCCCGTGGCTGGGTGGGTGCTGGGGACTCACCCGCACCCCCTCTCGCCTCTGCCAGGGGTCCTACCTGGAGATTAAGAAGCAGATGGACAAGCTGGACCCCCTGGCCCATCCCCTCCTGCAGTGGTAAGGCCAAGGGTGCTGCAGCCCCGTTCTGCTGCCCCACGGCCCTCCCCGCTGCCCCACATCCCCTGGGACAGAGGATGGTAGTGGGGGCAGCCAGGCATCCCCTGCACGACCCCCTCGTCCCCTTCCTCCTGGTGGGTCATGACCATCCTCCAGCCTCGGGGTGGATTCTGGCATGGCCTGTGGCCTGGCCCCGCTCCCGGGGGAGCGCAGGACCACACCGTCTGACCTTCGTCCTCCTCCTCCCCCTCTCCCCAAGGATAATCTCCAGCAACAGATCCCACATCGTCAAGCTGCCCCTCAGCAGGGTAAGGGGCCTGGCTGGGCTCCAGGTGGGGTGCGGGTGCGGCACGTGGGATGGGGAGGGTATGGAGCGTGGGATGTAGGATACGGGAGGCGGGACACAGGGTACGGGGTGTGGGGCGAAGGGTATGGGCTGTGGGGTGTGGAGTATGGGACGCGGGAGGCAGGAGACGGGTTGTGGGATGTGGGATGTGGGATGCAGGACATTGGGTGCGGGCTGTGGGATGGAGGATGCGGGGTGAGGGACATAAAGATACGGAGTGGGCGATGTAAGGGTCTGGGATGTCGCATGCAGCCTTTGGGACGGGGTCTGCAGGCCGTGAGATGTGGGAGGCAGGGTAGGGGATGTGGGGCGGAGGATATTTGACATGGGCTCAGGGATGGGGGACAAGAGACGAGGGACGCCCCGGCGCCTCCTGGCAAGCTCGGGACCGCCAAAGCAGGGCTGTGCCGGGCACGGGGCTGGGCTGCCGTGCATGATCTCTGTCTGTCTGTCCTCTCTCCCTGCCGGCACCGCCTTTGCTCTTCCCTTTCCCCTGGTAGCAGCTGAAGTTCATGCACACCTCCCACCAGTTCCTCCTGCTCAGCAGCCCCCCGGCTAAGGAAGCCCGGTTCCGCACCGCCAAGAAGCTCTACGGCAGCACCTTCGCTTTCCAGTGAGTTGTCCTGGGGCAGCGGCGGGAGCCCTGCGAGCAGGCGCCGTGGGGCTGACGTGGGGCTGTTTTTTTCCAGTGGCTCTCACATTGAGAACTGGCACTCCATCCTCCGCAATGGGCTGGTCAACGCTTCCTACACCAAACTGCAGGTAACGCTCCCCTGCGCCCAGCCCAGGGCAGGCAGGCAGGGAGGGATGCAGGCAGCTGGAGCTGTGCTGCCTGCAGAGGCCGGGCTGCCTCCGCCACCGTGCCCAAGCTGTCGGGGTGACCCCGCCGCGCTCACCCTGGTGTTTTCCTGCAAGCTGCATGGAGCAGCGTATGGCAAGGGCATCTATCTGAGCCCCATCTCCAGTATTTCCTTTGGATACTCAGGTAAGAGGCTGCCTGCACTGCCCAGTCCTGCCTGCGCCCCCGTCCCCGCTCTCTGCATGGGCCCGGGGATGTTCAGCATCGTGTTGGCTTGAGCAGCTGCACGGGAGCGGGCAGCATCCCGCATCCTTCCCACCTGCACCGGCCTCTTCCCAGCCAGGTTGGGGCTTTCCGATGCGCCAGGGAGTTAAAACCCCAACATTTTCTAGGCTCTGAGAGCCGCTGCACCTGCTTTTGGAGGGTTCCCAGGGTTTGGCCGCAGGGCGGGAGCACCCAGCGTGGCCGTCCCTGTCTGTGGCATGCGTCCCTGTGTAACCTCAGGGGTGCTCCCTGCCTGGGAGTGATGGCTGCCGCCTCGCTTCTCCGCAGGGATGGGGAAAGGGCAGCACCGGATGCCTTCGAAGGATGAGCTGGTGCAGCGGTACAACCGGNTCCGGCACTGTGCCAGCCTCACTCTATCCCCCCGCCACGGTGCCGCGTGTCTTTGCAGGGAGTACGGGACCATCGACGATGTGGACATCGACCTCCACGTGAACATCAGCTTCCTCGATGTGAGTTCCCAGGGCACCCCAGGGGCGCTGGCACAGGGCGGGGGGGGACACACACGCCCAGAGGGTCCCCAAATTTCCCTCTCTGCTGGTGGTCCCCACGGCTGTGCCGAATCGTGGCTCTCCCTCGGCAGGAGGAGGTGGCGACGGCGTGGAAGGTGCTGCGGACGGAGCCCATCGTCCTCCGCCTGCGCTTCTCCCTCTCCCAGTACCTCGATGGCCCTGGTGAGTGGGGAGGGGCAGGACACGGTGTCCCCATGTGCCCTCAGGATGGCGGTGGCACCCATGGCTCCTCCTCCTCTCTCTCCCTGCAGAACCGTCCATCGAGGTTTTCCAGCCGTCCAACAAGGAGGGCTTCGGGCTGGGTCTGCAGCTGAAGAAGTAAGAGCCGAAATACGACAGGTGGCCAAGGGTGGTGGGTGGGGTGCGCCGTGGGGTCACCATCTTGCCCCAAAACTGGCCAGGTGCCACCTCCATTTACCTGCCCCAGAGCCCTGCAACGGGCTCGCCACCAGCTTTGGGTGGGGGAGAGGAGGAGCTGGGGGGCATGGACCCCCCATGCACCTGGCTCGGTGGGCGTCAAAGCACCCCTGGGTGCTGGCACCCCGCTCGAGCACCCGTGCCACCTCTCTGCCAGGATCCTGGGCATGTTCACGTCGCAGCAATGGAAACATCTCAGCAACGATTTCCTGAAGACCCAGCAGGAGAAGCGGCACAGTTGGTTCAAGACGAGTGGCACCATCAAGAAGTTTCGTGCTGGCCTCAGCATCTTCTCCCCCATCCCCAAGTAAGACCTCGACAGTGTCCCCAAGGGACCAACCCTCTGCCCCCTCACCCTGGGGTGCCTGGGGACCTGGCACCGAGCCTCGGTTTCCCCACTCGCCCCTTGGACGCTGCTGCTCCCTACCAGAGCCTGAGGAGATGAAGGTTGCTCCCAAAAACCAGCCGAAGGGTTGATTTGGCGCCGGGTGACGGAGGAGTGGGGGACGGTGACAAAGCGGGGAGCTCAGCGGGACTTTGTGCCTGCAGGTCTCCCAGCTTCCCTGTCATCCAAGATTCGGTGCTGAAGGGCAAACTGGGCATCCCCGAGGCCCGCGTCAACCGCCTCATGAACCGCTCCGTCTCTTGTACAGTCAAGAACCCCAAGGTGGAGGTTTTCGGCTACCCCCCCGCCAGCACCCAGGCAGGTGTCGCCCCCTTCAACATCCTGGTGGGTGCCTCCCCGCCTCGGGGTTTGCTTTCCTCTCCTTTCCCTTCCCAGATTCCTGGGGGCTGCTGCTGGGTCGAATCGCTTGTCGGCGGGTGGTGGGACCCTGCTTGGGTTGGGGGAGCCCCCGCGAGGGGACTTTGTCCCCTGTGCCTTGTCCTCGGCACCCGTGGGTGCTGGTGGCCAAGCTGGAACACCGGCTGTGGGGTCCTGTGGGGTGTTACCCCCCTCTTGGTGTCACGTCCCCAGTACGGCTGCATCCCTGGGAGGTTGCTGGCATGGTGGGGGTCCCGCCGTGGCAGGGGGTGTTCAGGGCTGCCGGTGCCGCGCAAAGGTGGGGCGCCTGGGGGAAAGGGGATAACGCAGCTGGCTCCGCTCCGGCTCCGTCGCAGGTTGGCGGCCACTGCAAGAACGTCCCTACGCTGGAGTACGGCTTCCTCGTCCAGGTGAGTGTCCTGCATCCCGCTCATCCCCATCCCGCTGCCCGGAGCATCCTCCCCACACATCCCACAGCCCACTCAGCCCCATGCCGCTGCCCAGAGCATCCTCCCGAGCGCTGTGGCCACCGCAGGGGCTGACCCCCACCGTCCTCTCCCTCAGATCATGAAGTACGCGGAGCAGCGGATCCCAACGCTCAATGAGTACTGCGTAGTGTGCGACGAGCAGCACGTCTTCCAGAACGGCTCCATGCTCAAGGTGCGGGGATGGGGACTGGGTGGGCACGGGCTGTCACCCCGTGTCACCATCTCTGACCCTCCCCGCGGCTCCTGTCCCCTCCGCAGCCAGCAGTGTGCACCCGGGAGCTCTGTGTCTTCTCCTTCTACACCCTGGGCGTCATGTCCGGCGCAGCGGAGGAGGTGGCCACAGGTGCTGAGGTAGGGGTGCGCGTGGCAGGTGACCACACCATCACCTCAGGGTGCTGTCCCTTCACCCCGTGCTCTGTCCCCAAGGTGGTGGACCTGCTGGTGGCCATGTGCCGCGCCGCCCTGGAGTCCCCCCGCAAGAGCATCATCTTTGAGCCTTACCCTTCCGTGGTGGACCCCAACGATCCCAAAACCCTTGCCTTCAACCCCAAGGTAAGCTCCAGGGGGGGAAACGCTCCCCCATGCCGGGGGTCAATGGGGCTGGGGTGGGCCCCAAGGACCCCTCTGACAGCCGCGCCTTTCCTGCCCCACGTGTAGAAGAAGAACTACGAGCGGCTGCAGAAGGCCCTGGACAGCGTGATGTCCATCCGGGAGATGACCCAGGTATGCAGGTGTGGCCCTGCACCCCGATGGCCCCGTGTGAGACCCCCCCGGGTGCAGGATCCTTCACCGGGGGTGGCATTTTGGTACCGATCTCCATCCGCCCGTGGCTGGGTGGGTGCTGGGGACTCACCCGCACCCCCTCTCGCCTCTGCCAGGGGTCCTACCTGGAGATTAAGAAGCAGATGGACAAGCTGGACCCCCTGGCCCATCCCCTCCTGCAGTGGTAAGGCCAAGGGTGCTGCAGCCCCGTTCTGCTGCCCCACGGCCCTCCCCGCTGCCCCACATCCCCTGGGACAGAGGATGGTAGTGGGGGCAGCCAGGCATCCCCTGCACGACCCCCTCGTCCCCTTCCTCCTGGTGGGTCATGACCATCCTCCAGCCTCGGGGTGGATTCTGGCATGGCCTGTGGCCTGGCCCCGCTCCCGGGGGAGCGCAGGACCACACCGTCTGACCTTCGTCCTCCTCCTCCCCCTCTCCCCAAGGATAATCTCCAGCAACAGATCCCACATCGTCAAGCTGCCCCTCAGCAGGGTAAGGGGCCTGGCTGGGCTCCAGGTGGGGTGCGGGTGCGGCACGTGGGATGGGGAGGGTATGGAGCGTGGGATGTAGGATACGGGAGGCGGGACACAGGGTACGGGGTGTGGGGCGAAGGGTATGGGCTGTGGGGTGTGGAGTATGGGACGCGGGAGGCAGGAGACGGGTTGTGGGATGTGGGATGTGGGATGCAGGACATTGGGTGCGGGCTGTGGGATGGAGGATGCGGGGTGAGGGACATAAAGATACGGAGTGGGCGATGTAAGGGTCTGGGATGTCGCATGCAGCCTTTGGGACGGGGTCTGCAGGCCGTGAGATGTGGGAGGCAGGGTAGGGGATGTGGGGCGGAGGATATTTGACATGGGCTCAGGGATGGGGGACAAGAGACGAGGGACGCCCCGGCGCCTCCTGGCAAGCTCGGGACCGCCAAAGCAGGGCTGTGCCGGGCACGGGGCTGGGCTGCCGTGCATGATCTCTGTCTGTCTGTCCTCTCTCCCTGCCGGCACCGCCTTTGCTCTTCCCTTTCCCCTGGTAGCAGCTGAAGTTCATGCACACCTCCCACCAGTTCCTCCTGCTCAGCAGCCCCCCGGCTAAGGAAGCCCGGTTCCGCACCGCCAAGAAGCTCTACGGCAGCACCTTCGCTTTCCAGTGAGTTGTCCTGGGGCAGCGGCGGGAGCCCTGCGAGCAGGCGCCGTGGGGCTGACGTGGGGCTGTTTTTTTCCAGTGGCTCTCACATTGAGAACTGGCACTCCATCCTCCGCAATGGGCTGGTCAACGCTTCCTACACCAAACTGCAGGTAACGCTCCCCTGCGCCCAGCCCAGGGCAGGCAGGCAGGGAGGGATGCAGGCAGCTGGAGCTGTGCTGCCTGCAGAGGCCGGGCTGCCTCCGCCACCGTGCCCAAGCTGTCGGNCAGGGTAAGGGGCCTGGCTGGGCTCCAGGTGGGGTGCGGGTGCGGCACGTGGGATGGGGAGGGTATGGAGCGTGGGATGTAGGATACGGGAGGCGGGACACAGGGTACGGGGGTGTGGGGCGAAGGGTATGGGCTGTGGGGTGTGGAGTATGGGACGCGGGAGGTAGGAGACGGGTTGTGGGATGTGGGATGTGGGATGCAGGACATTGGGTGCGGGCTGTGGGATGGAGGATGCGGGGTGAGGGACATAAAGATACGGAGTGGGCGATGTAAGGGTCTGGGATGTCGCATGCAGCCTTTGGGACGGGGTCTGCAGGCCGTGAGATGTGGGAGGCAGGGTAGGGGATGTGGGGCGGAGGATATTTGACATGGGCTCAGGGATGGGGGACAAGAGACGAGGGACGCCCCGGCGCCTCCTGGCAAGCTCGGGACCGCCAAAGCAGGGCTGTGCCGGGCACGGGGCTGGGCTGCCGTGCATGATCTCTGTCTGTCTGTCCTCTCTCCCTGCCGGCACCGCCTTTGCTCTTCCCTTTCCCCTGGTAGCAGCTGAAGTTCATGCACACCTCCCACCAGTTCCTCCTGCTCAGCAGCCCCCCGGCTAAGGAAGCCCGGTTCCGCACCGCCAAGAAGCTCTACGGCAGCACCTTCGCTTTCCAGTGAGTTGTCCTGGGGCAGCGGCGGGAGCCCTGCGAGCAGGCGCCGTGGGGCTGACGTGGGGCTGTTTTTTTCCAGTGGCTCTCACATTGAGAACTGGCACTCCATCCTCCGCAATGGGCTGGTCAACGCTTCCTACACCAAACTGCAGGTAACGCTCCCCTGCGCCCGGCCCAGGGCAGGCAGGCAGGGAGGGATGCAGGCAGCTGGAGCTGTGCTGCCTGCAGAGGCCGGGCTGCCTCCGCCACCGTGCCCAAGCTGTCGGGGTGACCCCGCCGCGCTCACCCTGGTGTTTTCCTGCAAGCTGCATGGAGCAGCGTATGGCAAGGGCATCTATCTGAGCCCCATCTCCAGTATTTCCTTTGGATACTCAGGTAAGAGGCTGCCTGCACTGCCCAGTCCTGCCTGCGCCCCCGTCCCCGCTCTCTGCATGGGCCCGGGGATGTTCAGCATCGTGTTGGCTTGAGCAGCTGCACGGGAGCGGGCAGCATCCCGCATCCTTCCCACCTGCACCGGCCTCTTCCCAGCCAGGTTGGGGCTTTCCGATGCGCCAGGGAGTTAAAACCCCAACATTTTCTAGGCTCTGAGAGCCGCTGCACCTGCTTTTGGAGGGTTCCCAGGGTTTGGCCGCAGGGCGGGAGCACCCAGCGTGGCCGTCCCTGTCTGTGGCATGCGTCCCTGTGTAACCTCAGGGGTGCTCCCTGCCTGGGAGTGATGGCTGCCGCCTCGCTTCTCCGCAGGGATGGGGAAAGGGCAGCACCGGATGCCTTCGAAGGATGAGCTGGTGCAGCGGTACAACCGGATGAACACCATCCCCCAGGTGATGGGCTGGGGGACGCTGTGGGAGGATGGGGCTGGGGACACAGCCCCCACGGGTGCTGGGGACAGGGCGAGCTGAGCCCGGCCGGGGCAGTAACACAGGTTGCTCTCCCCGCAGACCCGCTCCATCCAGTCCCGCTTCCTCCAGAGCCGCAACCTGAACTGCATCGCGCTTTGTGAAGGTGCGGGGACAGGTGGGAGGGGACAGAGAGGGGTGGTTGGGCAGCACCCACATCCCTGGTTCAGCCAGTGGGCGGGAGGGGGGGAGGGAAGGTGCCCACCACGGGCTGTGCCCAGCGGGGACCCCCGTCCCCCATCCGACAGCCCCTTCCCCCGGCAGTCATCACCTCCAAGGACCTGCAGAAACACGGCAACATCTGGGTCTGCCCCGTCTCGGACCACGTCTGCACCCGCTTCTTCTTTGTGTGAGTCCCGGCTGCGCCCACCTCGCCGGCACCCCCAGGACAGCCCCGGGACAGCCCCGGGACACCCCCTTACCCCACCTTCTTCCCTTCCAGGTACGAAGATGGCCAAGTGGGAGATGCCAATATCAATACTCAGGACCCCAAAATCCAGAAGGAGATCATGCGTGTCATCGGGACTCAGGTGTACACAAACTGAGCGGCAGCAGGCACCCCCTGGGACCCCCCCGGGCACCGAGCGAAGATGCCAGGCGAGGCCGGGGAAGGACAAGCGGGTTTGGAGCCTCCTGGACAGGGCAGAGACGGCGGCCGACACCAGCGGCTCCACCCTGTACATAGGTGTCAAGCATCCAGTGAGCACCAGGCGGGTTTAGCAGTCCCTTGTCCCCTCCGTGTCCCGACCCCCAGTGTCCCCAACCCTGTGGCAGCGTGGAGAAGGAGCTGTGGGGGCTGGCGTGGCCGGCGGCCGCCCCTCCTGGTGTTGACAGCGACAGCGTTTTTATCAATGACGAGAAACCGACGAAAAAAAAAAAAAACAAAAACCAAAACAAACCGAAAAAACACTGGAAAAAAAAAAGAGAAAAGGAATCTGTGTTGCTGTAGTTAAAGTATTTAACAGCCTGGGCGTGTGGGGAGGGGAGGGGATGGTGGGGAAGGGACGGATGGTGGGGAAGGAACAGAGGGTGGGGAAGGGCTTGGGGCCATGGGGAGGGGGTCGTAGGGAACTGATGGGGCTTTGGGAAAGGGATGTGGCTGCAGGGAGGCGATCTCACCACCATCACACCATGGCAAAGGGATTCTGCTACGGAGCGGGGACCACACCGCGGAGAAGGGATTGTGCCTCAGGGATGGGACCACCCCGGGGACATGGGACCACCCCAAGGAGACAGGACCCCGCAGGGACCGGTGCGGCGGCAGAGACTCGTGTGCAAAACGAGAAGGAAACCTCCCAGGCACTGCGCTTTATTTATTTCAGCCCGAGCTGATCCCAGCAACTACACGGATGCAGAGTCGGCAGCGGCACGGCTGCATCCCGCCATGCCCAAACCCAAACGAAAACCCCTGGGGGAAGCCCCGGAGGCTGCCCGGGGCTCGGCCTGGGTTCCCCTGGGTGGTGGCGGGGGGCCGGCAGGGGCAGCTGGGTGCTGGGGGTTCCCCACGGTGCTGGGGCTCTCCGGGTCAGTCACAGCAGCACGAGGGCACGGCCGTAAAAATCTCAGCCCTCAGAGACGGCAGCACCTGCGGCATGAGCCCGGAGCTGCCTGGGGACACCAGCTGGGGATGTGGGGGTCCCTCACCAGGGGTTCAAGGGCCCAAAATAATAAAAATAGATACCCCAAATCTGCCCTTTGCCACCCCTCCAGAGACGTGGGTGTTGTTTTCAACCAACTAAAGTTAAGAATCGACTTAAAAAATATCCTGGTTCAGGTACAGTCACCAGCTGAGACCCGATGGGCTCGGCCCACGGGTGGGCGCGCACTCTGGGTCCTGCCCCGGTCCCCACCGCAGCCGGGGTGAATTCCTCCAGAAAATGGTAATTCCTAAGGGAAAAAGCAAATAAAAGGCCCATGCTCCTCTCCTGACTGCACCAAATTCCTGGCGGATGCTTCGGCCCAGCCGGCGCCCGCTGGGGGAACGTGGCTGGTGGGACGCAGCAGCGATCGCTCCAAAGAACAAACCAAGGTGACGATTTTGACAAAATAAGTTTATTTCGCTTTGCTTCGTTTCTGCCGAAACCTCACATTTTTCTTTCTTTTTTTCTTTTTTTTTTTTTTTTT
>VZSC01011376.1:27088-39513 GCA_013398225.1 Steatornis caripensis
ATCAGCCCCCCCCCGAAACTGAGCCCTTGAGCCCCGCGAATTAGCCCCCCGAAACTGAGCCCTCTAGGAAACGCTCGCGGCTCTTAACGCCCGAGGTTTGTTTTCTCAACCTTCTTAATTTCTGTCGGTTCGTTGTTTTTCTTTTTCTTCTTCCTTTCCTGTTTTTTGTTTTTTTGTGTGTTTTAGGTTTTTTTTAAATTAATTTATTTATAGATATATTTTAAAAAAGCAATAGTCCTTTGGTCCCTAAACTCTAAGGAATGATATGACTCTGAAACAAGTAATCCTATGTCCCTGTGCCAGTGACGAGCAGGGCGAAGCGCGTGTCCCGCCGCCCTGCTCCGTGGGATATATATATATATATATATATATACTTATTTATATATATCTTCTGTAAGTCCAACATCCTTTCATCCTTTTTTTTCCCCCCCACCTTGACGTGGGGAGAACAAAAATCTTGCCATTTTTCTTTTTTCCAAACAAGCATCCTCCAGGTGAAGCGCCCGAGGCTGGTCCCGTCCCACCGGCTTTGGTTTAAGAATCCGTTTGGAGCCTCTTTTCCTCGTTTCTCCTGGGAAATCCGTAGCAGCAAATGAGTGCTTTCAAAAAAAAAAAAAACCCAAACCCCAAAAAACAAAGGTAGATCGTATCCTGGCTGCCCAGGGCCATGGTCCTTTCTCCCAGCAAGGGATTCGGTGAGTCCCGTCGAGCAGCCGGCGGCGAAGCTCAGCCCCAGCGCTGCATCGCTCTCCTTCCTTCTCTTCCTCACTCTCTTGTTCCCGTTAAGTAACAAACAACATCAGTTGGGGAAAAAAAAAAAAAAAAAGAAAAGGAAAGCTACGACCAGAATGGCTCTCTTCTTCGCTGTCTCCTCCATCACCTCCTCCTCTTCCTCCTCCTCCGGGATGCGTTGCAAAGAAAGAGAGTTACGGGTTTGGATACTGCACTTGGGGAAGGGGAAAGTCGTCAGACACCGCGGGACGCCCGACCTGCAAAACAGCGAAGGGGCCGTTAGCCTGTGTGTCCTGGGGATGGAGGGAAGGAAGGAGGGCGAGAGGGACGGGCGGAAGAAGGGATGGAGGGAGGGATGGATGAAGGATGGGACCCAAATCCCAGTTTGAAACACACACCACAGCCAGTCGCGGGCGCAGAGACCCCACACACGCTTGAGGACGTTTTTGGAGAAAACACAGCACCCGCGACGCTTTAGGTGAGCTGAGCCCCACTGCCAGGGCCCCCGGGCATCGCAGGGGGTGCAGCAGGGCCAGGCCCCCCTGACCCCCTTACCTNGGAAGGAAGGACGGCGAGAGGGACGGGCGGAAGAAGGGATGGAGGGAGGGATGGATGAAGGATGGGACCCAAATCCCAGTTTGAAACACACACCACAGCCAGTCGCGGGCGCAGAGACCCCACACACGCTTGAGGACGTTTTTGGAGAAAACACAGCACCCGCGACGCTTTAGGTGAGCTGAGCCCCACTGCCAGGGCCCCCGGGCATCGCAGGGGGTGCAGCAGGGCCAGGCCCCCCTGACCCCCTTACCTCTCCGCAGGGCCAGGGCGAGCAGGGGTCAGTAGGGTCTGTTGGCATCTTTCGGACGCTTTAGCTGGACTTTTAGCCTCTTCATGCCGATCTGGAAGCCGTTCATGGCCTGAATGGCTGCCTGAGCGCTCGTCGGATTGTCAAAACTGACGAAACCTGGGGGCGAGGGACAAGGTGACAGGAGTTTGTCACCATAAACATCCCTGGTTGCTGCTTTACTTCAACCAAGGCGTGGAAATCCTGCAGGATGCTGCTGCGGGCAGCCTCAGGCAGAGGCCTAGGCTGGGAGAGCGGGGTAGTGGGGTAACGGCGCAGCCACGGATTGCAGGGCACTGGGTGATGGGCTGAGGGCATCTTCAGGGACACTGAGGCCTGTGGGGACACTGGGGGAAGGGGGTCCACAGGGACACCGGAATGGTCTCTGGGGACACAGTGGTGACAGGGTCTGCCAAAGAGGTGGGGACTGCGGGGAAGCCAAGGTGATGGGGTCTGTGGACTCATGGGACACCAGGGTGCCAACATCTGCAGAGACACCGAGGTGACGGGGCCTCCAGAGACAGGACGGTGGCAGCTCCGTGGGGACATCAAGGTCTGCAGGTCTGTGGAGACCCCAAGGTGATGGGATTTGTGGGCCACCAAGGCGACGCAGGCTACGGGGACACTGTGGTGACAGGTCTGCAGGCCAGAGCATGCTGGTGGCAGCGGTGGCACTCAGCCGCGTGGGCAGACACGGCAGTGGCAAGCAGTGGCCAGTCCTGCCTGGCAGGCACATGGGCGGGTGCACTGGGCTGAGGACATGGGGGACAGCGTAAAAAGGGACAGCAGTAGGATATGTCCTTATGTCCCAGCACGGTACACAACAAAAAATTGCCCCTTGGCTCCAGGACAGACAGCCGCGTTGCTCCAGCCACCGTGTGGCTTCGCTCACCCAGCAGTGCTGCCCGGGCCAGACCCCCGAGCTGGGATGTCGAGGAGAGCTGCACCCCTGAACCAGAACATCAGTGAGAGCCAGATGCCTGAGCTGGTATGTTGAGGAGAACCGGGACCCCGAGCTGGGGATGTTGGGGGGAGAACGGACCCCCAAGCTGGGCACCAGGAAGAGCCAGACCCCTGAGCTGGAATGTCAGGGAGAGCCAGACCCTGGAGCTTGGGACATTGAGGAGAGCCAGACCCTGGAGCTGGGATGCCAGGGAGAGCCGGAATCCTGAACTAGGGACTGGGGACAGCCGGACCTCCAACCTGGAGACGTCAGCGAGAGCTAGACCCCAGAGCTGGGATGTCAGGGAGAACGAAACCCCTGAGCTGGGACATCAGCAAGAGCTGGAGACCAGGGAGAGCCAGACCCCGGAGCTGGGGATGTTGGGAAGAGCCAGACCCCGGAGCTGGGACATCGGGGAGAGCCAGGCCCTCGAGCTGGGACACTGGGGAGAGCTGCACACCGGGACTTACCAAAGCATTTACTCTGGTTGGTGGCACGGTCCACAAAGACTTTGGCAGAGATGACATTGCCAAAAGGCAAGAACATCTGTGTGAGCTCCGCATCCCCGAACTCCTGGGGCAGGTGATAAATAAACAGGTTACAGCCTTCGGGACCTGGGTGACACACAAAGGACAGCCGCACGTCAGCCGCGAGGCCCGGGTCACCCCAGGGCGGAGCGAGGAGCCGCCGGCACCGCAGCGGGGTGCCCCCCACGACCCCTCACCTTCTCGCTGCTGCTGTGGGATGATGGGTGCTTGCTGGGGAAAGGCTTGGCTGATGGGCGCGTAGGCGGTGGGATACGCTGCTGGAAGAGAGAAACGTGGAGCTGAGACCCTGGCACCCACCCCACTCCCATCACAGCCCTGGGAAGGGCTGGGGACAGGGACGTCCCCTGCTGCCACCCTCAATGGAGGTGCCTCTCCCCCCCGGGGCTGCTGGCTCTGCCCTTCCCACAGCCCTGGTCTCCCGGCACCCCCAGGATGCAGGAATGGCTCTCCCAGGAGGGATGCTGGTGGCAGCAGTGATAACGCCTCAAGGCTGAGGAAAGCTGGCACTNCTCTCCCCCCCTGGGGCTGCTGGCTCTGCCCTTCCCACAGCCCTGGTCTCCCGGCACCCCCAGGATGCAGGAATGGCTCTCCCAGGAGGGATGCTGGTGGCAGCAGTGATAACGCCTCAAGGCTGAGGAAAGCTGGCACTTTTGGTTGAAAAAAACCCCAACAACTGGGAGTCCAAAACTTGATCTTCTGTTGAAAATCTGAAAATCTCTGTTAGTGCTTCTAATTAAATGACTGTCAGGCTTGGCATACTTCCAGAGAATGCTTTGACTCGCTTCTCTCTACATCCCATCTCCCCAGCCACCAGATCTGGCCACGCGACGAACACCTGAGGATTTTCGATGTCTTGGCGCCTCCACGGCCATCTCTACCAGAGGGCTGGCACATCAGCAGGATCCAGCACGGAGCTGGCTCTCCATCACCGCCCAAACCTCACCCCTGCTCCTGGCTGCCACCGCCAGCTCTCCCCCATGGAATTATCTCAGCCCAGTGGGCAATAAAACTCACTTTCCTCCAGGCTAAATTTGCACGGAGGGTCATGCTGGGAGTGCATCCGTGTTGCCGGGGATGAGGGGATAGCAATCTGTGCCAGCATCACCCCCATTGCTGCCCCAGAGCTCCTGCCAGGGTGCAGCACCCCATGCTCATCACATTAATCTGCACCCAAGCACACTGCCCCAGTCCTGTGGTTCAACCCCAAGGTGATGTTCACCCCCCAAAAGTAAAGGTGAGGAGCAGAGAGGGGAGAGAGGGAAGAAGCGCAGAGCAAAGTTTGAGACCTGCATAGTGCTGCATGCCTGCGTAGGCTTGCTGGAGGGGATCTGCCACCGTGGGGCTTTGAGCTGGGAAGAGAAAAGAAGGGAGAAGAGAGAATAAGCAATAGAAACCCAGGGATGAGCAGCTCCTGTGGGAGAGGGCTCTCGGCCGAGCCGCTCCCTGTCGCTTTGTAGGACACGAAAGCATCGCCCCGCTCACAAAGGCGGCGATGCCACGGGAGCAGGGATTTCAGCAGTGATCAGCGCACAGCTGGTTCATCCAGCGTGTCCCTGGGGCAGGGAGCACTCCCAGAGCCTGTGGCGTGAGCTGAGCACGCGTCCCCAGCCCCAGGGGAATGTGGCGCAGCCCCGCGGCAGGCTGCGAGGAGGGTCACCTGGGTAGGGGTGGATGCCGTTGGTGTAGATGGTCTCCGAGGCAGGTTGCCCATTGGTCTGCGGCGGCAGCGGGCTGAAGCCATTCACCCCAATCGGCGTGGCGATGCTGGGCACGGGCGCCGTGCTGATGCCGGGGGGAGTGCTCGTACCTGCGGGAGGGAGGCATCAGCGCCAGCAGCACCCCCTGAGGATGCTGAGCAGGACGGGGGGCAAGAGGAGGGGGGTCGTACCTGAAGAGGGGGTGAGAGGGGCGGCCACCAGCCCGCTGACATTGAAGGCGGCCATTTGCTGCATCTGGGCGGCAGCGATGGCAGCCATGGGGTTCAGGCAGGTCCCCTGTGCGGCCGCCATCAGGGCTGCCTGTTGCTGCATGATCTTAAAGAAAGAAAGCGGGGAAAAGGGGAAAGCGAGTGAGAGACAGAGAGATGGTGGGGGCAGGGGAGGATCAATCAGCATCCCCTCTTTGCACCCGCGGGCTTGGAGGGATAATTGCCACACACTGCCGAATGCGGGGACGGGAGGAGGTCTGGGGAACACTAAAAAAGGTGATTTATGGGACTGCTGCACGCCACAGCCATGCCACCCTCACCTGGGCGGCGGTGAAGCCCTCTGTTGTGCCCATAAACGGGGATACACCAATCCCGAGAGGCATCCGCACCCACGGGCACTGCTACAACCCCACGCAGGCTTCCATGGGCAAAACCAGCACCCACCAATCACAGGGCTCCCCAAAAATCCCCAGCTCCTGTCCGGCACCAGCTCCTACCGCTTGCGTGTAGGCCCCATAAGCGCCAAACTGGATGGTCATGGGGTTGAAGATGCCCAGCTGCCCTGCCATCTGATGCATCCGCCGCAGGGTCCTCTCCTTATCCGTGTCCGCAAACTTCACCACGAGGCTGGACGAGGCGCCCTGAGACGGAGGGAAGATGGGGCTGACAGCAGGACCCCGGCAGCGCCCCCAAAATGTCTCCCCACTCCTGGGAAGGGCCCGCTGGCTCGCAGCGGCCGCAGCATCCTTGGCCCTGGGGATGCTGCCCAGCTTGCAGCAGCAACCAGTGATCGATGCAAGGTTTAATTACAGTTGGTTTTTCTCCCTGGCGGCGGTTCCCTAGCCTCTGTTTCCTTTTTGCCCTCCTTGTTCACAATTTTGACCTTCGGCATTAATTAAACAGCCCCTTTCTCCAGCACGGAGGGAATTAGCCTGGCACACCCACCCCCTGGCTCAGCACCCAGGCAAGGATGAACCTCAGGGTGATCCGGCCAACAAATTGTCGGTCTGTAGGATTTTGATCCAATTAGACAGAGGATCAAATTAGCTGGTGATTGGATTACGCAGGCAGCATGGGGTCGAACAGGGCAGGGCGAGAGCCTGGCACTTACCGGCATGGTTTGGCTGCCGTGCAGGCTGTTGATGGCAGCCTGCGCCTCGGCGTGGCTGCCGTATTTCACAAAGGCACAACCTAAGGGCAGAGAAGGGACATGTGAGAGGTTGGATTTGGCTGATGTGGGAGCCAGCGCTGCCCTGCCGGCAGCTCCCACCCTCCACGGGTCCCTGCAGACCGTGGGGTGCTCCCCCAGCTCCCCAAAGCCCACCTTTGCTGGCTCCGTCAGGCCCTCGGAGGATGGTGCACTCCTCAATCTGGCCAAAGGGCTCGAAGAGGCGCCGGACATCATCCTCGCTCTGCTGCTTCCCCAGCATGCCCACAAAGAGCTTCCTGTCTTCTAAAAACAAAACCGAGCCCGTTGGAGAGCAGAATGTCACTCACAGTCCCATCCCCTCATCCCCGGTTTGCAAACGGCATGTGGAGGAAAAAGAGCTGGGTGGCACTGAGGCCTGGGGAGGGAGAGATGCTGATCCGGCAGCAAAGACGCAGGGTTTATCACCTCCATCTACAAAACACTCAGGGTGGGAAAACCTCTCCTGCAGGGAAATTGCTGAGGGGTGAAGCTGGGAAGAGCCAGCTCCTGCTTTACGGACCAGGGCTGGGGCTCTTCACAGGGATGGAGGAACCAGCTCCCCCAGCACCGATGCGGGATGTGGCTGGGAAACAAAGAGAGCCCTCAAAACAGCAGCGATCGCCTTTGTATGATTGACTCGCAGAATAACCCGCAGCTTCCGGCCGTGCCCATGGGACATAAATAACCCAAACACGAGAGGAGAGAGAGTAAATAATGAGAATTTCATTATTATTACCAGCATCTGTCTTGCGCGGCCACGCGCTCCCGCTGCGCGCTAATGGCATTTGACAAAGAAAATAAGGTGCCCTGTCAAGAGCGTTGCCAGGGAAATAAATAAATAATGGCAGGAGACGATTAATGCTCTGTCCGTTAAGGTACCAGGAAAATTAGTTAAGGGAATAGGGCTCATGTGTTGTCTAGTTAAACATAAACCATCTCCCAGCGAAGGCAGCCGGGGGGAGTGGGCTCGGTGGCCGAGCATCGCTTCCCAGGCGAGTGGGCCGGAGTCGGGAGCCCGAGCTTGCCCATCGATTTTTAATCCTTCACCAATTACGCTCAGTAAGTGGGTAATTTATTTGCCGAGTCCCTCCGGGACGTGCCGGGACCAGCTTGTGTCGTGTTTAATAATGTGTTTTGGATAGGGGGATATCTACGCCGGCCATCACGCCGAGGGCACGCGGCCCCACGTGAGCTTCCCGCGTGTCTGAGCGCGCCTACGTGCCCAGCACTTGCTCGTGGCACCAAGATCATCAGGGGGGTTTGATCCAATTCCTGAAATTTCACCCAAATTATCAACTCAGCCTGGAAACGCCGCAGCCCCGTGAGATGTAGACACCACGGAGAATTCTGGGGGGTAGTGGGGGGCAGTTTCTGTTTGAGTGGCGCTTGGGCCATGTGTGGCCAGCTCCTGCACCCCGACTCTGCCGGGGTCCCCAGAGGCAGCTCTCGGCAAGTAATTATGTTGTTTGACAGACGAAGTGGCTGTCGGAGAGCATCTGGCCAGTGCTCTGCAAGTGTGATGTCAGGATGCTCACGGTATGACATCAGGATGTTCTCACCATGATGTCATGACATTCTCAGCATGACGTCAGGACCTTCCCCACAGCCGGCCGGGCAGGGAGAGCCGAGACTGCATTCGCTCTGCGCTCAGCTTTGGATGCCACCAGCAAAGGCGGCTCCTTTCGCGGGTTTCTCCGCAAACAGAACTCTCCGGGGCGGCCCCCATGATGCCACCGTGTCCCCCATAACCCTCTGGGTGGCCCTGCATCCCTCTGCAGCCAGGGAAGGGGGGACCTACCTCCTCGGCCCTCGCTGTCGGCCGGCTTCACCTGGATGGGGCGGTTCATCTGCAACACACAAGCAGGAGCGGGCGGTCAGTGGCAGTGCCATGCCCTCCCCGAAACCTTGCCATGGGGAATAGCAGGATTTGGCCCCAGGCTGGCACAGGGGGCCGGGGTGAGGAACAGGTGAGGGACCCACAAGAACAGAGCTGGGGCTCACGGCCATGCCGAACTGGGGATGCCACGAGTGGAGGGCGATGCTATGGCACCAGGAACTGGTACCTGGTGCCGCAGGCGGTCCCCTGGCCGCCAGTGCCAGCCTTGGCCGCCTGCCCGCTTTCCTCGACTGCAAAGGACTGCAGAGGCAGCAGCAGCACCCAGTCGGCCCCAGCCCCTCTGGCAGCACCACCACCACTTTCCTTTGGCTGATTCTCACCCAATTTCGGCCTCCTCCCATGCGTCGCTGCTGTGTGCACCCGCAAGCGTGACACGTGTGTGCAACAGGACACGCTGGGCTGGTGCACACGTCCCTGGCCCGCTGCCCCACGGAGCCATTCCTCCTCCTCTCTCCACCTCCTTTTTCCCCTCTTTCAGCCGAAAAATGCTACAATTACTGCTGTTTCCACGGCAACAAGCATGCTTCCCCCGCGCTGCTGCGGAGCCCAAGCCATGTGCTCAATGGGGTCGTCACGGCAACAGCAGGATGTCACGCATGACGGGGCGGGTGTGCACGCACATGTACACGGCTCAAGCACGCACAGCGACACCCGCGCACACGCGTGCTGCTGTCGCACCCACATGGCTGTGTACCCCCACCCTGGGGTTCCCCCTGCACACCCCTGGAGAGGGTCCCCAAATTTAGGGGCTGGGTGGAGGCAGCACCAGCCCCCCTCCCCCAGNCCCGCGCACACACGTGCTGCTGTCGCACCCACATGGCTGTGTACCCCCACCCTGGGGTTCCCCCTGCACACCCCTGGAGAGGGTCCCCAAATTTAGGGGCTGGGTGGAGGCAGCACCAGCCCCCCTCCCCCAGGGTGAGGAAGAGGATGGTTAAGGAAGAAGAGGAGGGAGGTTTCCACAGCAACCGCCTCGTCTCCAGGGAAACGTGGGGAGAAATGTCAGTGCAGAGCCGGGGATGCTCCAGGGAGGGGACCAGGTCTTCAGGAGCCGTGGGGCGGCGCTGAGGGACACGGGGCCACCCGGCTGCCCTCGCATCACCCATCGTGTCACTGGTCCCCCAAACATCCACCCCAGTCCCTGCACCGGGGCAGGATTCAGCTCACCCCAAACCCCGGAGGCCGTGACAGCACGGAGACCCACAGGATCACCATTCCCTTCATTTCCCATATCCCTGCCATGTCCAGCAGGAGGGAACCCCATTTTGGGAGGGGGGTGGGGGCAGCTGCCCTCCCTCCACCGACACGCCAGTCCCATTTACCACCGCGATGGCCTTTGATGGAATAAATTTCCCGTGCCCACTGCTGTACGCTTAATGTAATAAACCCGGCGAGTATGATTTAGAATAACATTTACGGAGCCGCAGAGTGTCATTTTGATGTGTCTCCCATCTCCGCTCGCCGGTTATTAAACTGTATTGATTCTCCAGGAGCGGCTGATGTTTATAAATGTCAGGCCTTGGGGACCAGCTAACCTACCCCAGGGCTGCCGCACCGCACCTGAGAGAAACCGCCCTGGCCTGCGGACACCCCTGAA
This sequence comes from Steatornis caripensis, assembly GCA_013398225.1. Taxonomy (NCBI): domain Eukaryota; kingdom Metazoa; phylum Chordata; class Aves; order Caprimulgiformes; family Steatornithidae; genus Steatornis; species Steatornis caripensis. The sequence goes on from VZSC01011376.1 coordinate 36,766, forward strand.
AGGGGGTTTTGGCACCACTGGCATCGCCCCATGCCCACCCCGGGGTGCTCAGTGCCCCCCTGCACAGTCTCCCACAGCACAGGTGGGTGGCTTGGGTACCCAGACCTCCCCCTGCACCTGGCTGTCTAGCGCCCACCTGTCCATCTGTCCCCACAGCACCCCTGCACCATGTCCCTGTGCCCACACAATCACCCAGCCACCCATCGCTGCCCAACAGCCCTCCCTCCTGACACCCAAACAACCACCCGGCCATCTCCCCCCACTCCTCACACCCATCCGTCCACCCCCCAATACCCATTCCTGACACCCACACAACCACCCATCCACCCATCTTCACCTAAGATTCACCCATCAATTCACCCACCCATGCCCACAACACTCATCCATCCCCACAACACCCATCCATCCCGCCCAAACGACACCCATCCCTGTAGCACCATTACAGCAGCCTGTCCATCACCCATCTCCCTACCACTCGCCTGTCCACCCCCATAGCACCCACACATGCACCCATCCATTCCCCAACTCCCACCCACGTCCCCCCCCCACCCATCCTCGCACACCCCAAGGACATGCTGACGCACCCAGGGCCACAGGAGATCCTGTCTGGGGCGTCCCAGCAACCACCAGTCCTGTCATCCGTGGGTGTCCCACAAAGCCCCATGGGCTACAGCACCCCATGGCCCAACCACCCGTGTGCTACAGCCCAAGGGGGTCAACATCAGTTGCTAAACCACCACCTGACCCCTTGGGCACTGTCACCCACTCAAATTCGGAGCCCCCCAGCAGCCTGGGCACCAGGGAGAGCCAGCCCATGGTGAATCACTGCCGGGGGACCTGAACCGTGGGATGGGGTCACTTCTGGCCCTCGCTCCTTCCTCTGTGTCGCCCTCCTCCTCGCACCCAACAGCCGGAGGATCCAGCAGGCCACCACGCATCCAAATGAGCCAAGACAGAGGTGCTGGGTGATGCTGGAGCAGCAGGCGCCCGTAAAAGCCTGGTGCCCACATCACCCCGGGGGTCCCCAGGCAGCCAACACACAGTGCAGGTAGACAGACACTAGGGTACAGGCAGCCACTCATCATGGGAACACCCTGCCGTCACGGGAACACCCTGCCAGAGCCCTGGGGGTGAACTCACAGCCAGCCTGGGGACAGTCACACCACCGCACAACCCTGCACAGACGCGCAACCATCCTAGCACACGCCCATGCATACCCATACATCTCCTACAGCCACACTCCTGTTCCTGCACCTCTCTATGCACAATCGCAGACCCACACACGGCATCCTCCATGCACATACACCCACCCACAGCTGCATGCTGGCCTCAGCACCCCCACTGCACAACTGTACACCTACACAGCCACACGCTTGCACCCACGCAGCCCCGTGCACAACAGTACATCTGTCCTAGCATGACTGCACACCCACGTGCAGCCACGCACACAACACCCCTAACACACGCACACCCTGATCCCAGCGTCCTCACGAGCACCCACCCACCCACAGCCACACACCTGCACAACACCCACAGCACCCTCCCCGCAGCTCTGGATCCCACACAACCATGGACACGCACCCCGGGGTGCACAGCCAGCACCACCATCCATGCCAGGCAGGGACACAACGCCCTTTGCCTCAGTTTCCCCACTGCGGCAGCAGGACCCACAGCGGGACCCCCGGCAGCCCTCTGTGGACAAACGGACACCCGATGCTGGACACCGCCCCTGGACGGCCACGGCTCCCGCCCAGCAGCACCCACACCCTGTCCCCACCACTACCCACACATACCTGAGCCCTGCGCACACCCGGCTGGCCCTTCCATCGGGCACCCAAAATGTGGGAGCCCATGCAACTCCCGTATGCACACACGCACTCTCTACTCCCCGCTCACACCCAGTGTGTGCACACACACACGTGCACACACTTACACACCCACCGCCACCACCCCCGAGGCCCATATACACCCACAACCCACCACCACACGCGCAATCGCTGGGTGCAGAGACACCCTTAGCACCTGCTTACACACACGCACAGCCACCGCTACACTTGCACACCCACCACCCCTGGGTGCAACCGCTCCCCATCAACACCCATTTGCGCACACCCCAGGGGCAAAACCACATCCCCACCAATGCACGCATGCACCCCTGCACCATCTGTGGGTGCCAACATACCCCCCAGGCACATCCCCTTGCACACCTGCAACCACACACACAACACAAACACCCCCACACACAAACCGGGTGGAAAAATACACCCTCCAGCAAACACAACCACACAAACCCATCCCTGGGTGCAGACGCACCCTTTTCACCAACACCGGCACGCACACACTCCAACCCTGCCTGCAAACACACCCTGCTCACCAACACCCGACTCCCCCCCACCATTCCTGGGTGCACACACACCCTCCCCACCAACACCCACGCTCCCACACACCATCCCCGCATGCAGATACACCCTGCTCACCAACACCCTCCCCACACCTGGATGCAGATACATCCTCCTCAGCAACACACACACGCTGCCAACCCCGTCCCTGCGTGCAAATACACCCTTATCGCCAACAGCCGCCCTGCCAACACACGCACCCCCAGCCCCGGGTGCAGATACACCCTCCTCACCAACACCCAGACTCACACACCCCAGCCCTGGGTGCAGATACACCCTCCTCACCAACACCCCCTGCCAACACCCCCATCGCTGGGAGCTGATACAGCCCCCTGACCATCACACACAC
>VZSC01011376.1:45691-68008 GCA_013398225.1 Steatornis caripensis
AGCGGGCTGGTGACGTCAGCCTGCTGGCCCCGGCGAGACGCAAGGGATTAGCATAACGAGGGAGCGGCGGCCAATCAGGAGGGGCGGCTGGCAGCGGCGCGGGGTGCCCCGGCTCCGCCCACTACTGCCCCCTGCCGGGCTGACCCCGAACCCCCGCGCCCCCCCGCCGGGGCAGCGCCGGCCAAGGGGCTGAGCCACCGCCCGCCTTCACCCCTGCGGCCCTCAGTAGGTTCCAGAGTTAACACCCGCTCTTCCGCGCCGGCCACCACCCCAGAGCGGGATTTGAATGCACGGAAAAGGCTCAAAAGGGACCGCGTTGGCCCTTTGTTGCATTTTTCACCCCACGCTGCCCCGGTTGCCCCCTCGGGGCTGCCCCAGACTGGGGGCGGGGAGGGGAAGCGCCTCCCTCGTGCACGCCCCCAACACCCTGAAAAATCTGTAATTAGACCGAACGGCTTTAATACCTGGCGCGGTCATTAATTAATCGCTCCCAGAGCAGCAGCAGGGCTGGGGGTGCCTGGCTTCCCTGGCGCGCTATCACGCGTGTGCGAGCATGGGGGTGCGTGTGCAAGAATGTGCAAGCGTGCGCATGTACAGTGCAAGCGTGCGCATGCATGTGTGTGTTCAGGCTTGTGCAAGTCTATGCAAACACGTGCACGTGTTTGTGCAAGCGTGCACAATTGTACACACATGCATGCACGCTCAAGTGTGTGCAAACACGTGTGCAAGTGTGGGCATGTGTGTGCGAGCACGTGCATGTGCATGCGTGTGCTGTAAGTGTATGCCCACAGTTGAAAGTGTGCGCACATGTGTGCAAGTATGTGCAAGCGCGTGCACAAGCACGTGCAGACGCATGCCTGCATTGCAAGCCTGTGCAATGGTGTGCAAGCACGTGTGTGCAAGTGCGCCCATGTGCATGCAAACATGAGCATGAGCGCACGTGTTCGCAAGCGCCCATATGCATGCGCTTGCAAGCGTGTGCCTGAGCGCACACGTTTGCAAGCGTGCGCAGGCACGCAAGCACGTGCACATGGCCGCAAGTATGTGCATGCAAGCATGTGTAAACATACGCAAGCGTGTCCCAAGAAAACCCGCCAGGCAGGGACAGCGCCCGGGGTGGGCGCCCATGGGTGGGTTTCGGAGGCACGGAGCGTAATCCTGCCGAAATCTGGGGGCTCAGCGGCTGTTCTTTGCCGCCGCCTCGGTTTATTTTTAAACCCGTTGGCCCCGAGTGATTCACACGCTGCCTGTTCTCCTCTGCTCCCCGGCAAGTTTTACGCAACCAAAATAGATGTTCTGGAAGGAACGGGCCGCGCGGTGAGGCCGCGGCGGGGGGAAGCGGGGCGCTCCCTCCCCGCTGACAGGCATCCCGGCCTTGGCAAGGGTCAAAACGTTGCCAAGCTGCTCCCAAGATGGTGTTTTCGGGGAGATGCTGGTGCAGACGCCTCAGGAAGCGGGACCTCGCATGCAGCTGTGGGTGAAAGGGAGCCTGGAAAGCGGGGGGGCAGGCAGGGTGCGGGCAGGGGGCCATGATGTGGGGAATTGCCCCTCGTCACGCACAGGGCAGCGCCCAGGGAGCAGAGCACCCTCCCTGGGAGCAGAGCACCCTGACCGGGACCAGAACACCCTCCTTGGGAGCACAGCATCCTGCTCGGGAGCAGAGCACCCTGCTCGGGAGCCCAGCACCCTGACCAGGAGCAGAGCATCCTCCCAGGGAGCAGAGCACCCTCCTTGGGATCCCAGCACCCTGACAGGGAGCAGAGCACCCTCCCCAGGGCCAGGCTACCCCTTGCCCCAGCCTTGCTGGCAGCAGCTTCCTGCGGCAACAGAAGCACCCGGTGAAGGTGCCAATTTATGCCGCATTGGTGAAAAAAAAAAGGGAAAAAACAACTTTTAAAAATAGACGGCGATAATAACCCCCTTCGTCTGTGCCTGCCCCCCCCTCGGAGCCTGAAGCGCTGCATCTGATCGGTGACCCATGCTATCTCGGCTGTCCTTCCCCCAGCGTGACTGTGGGAAGAGCCGGGCAGAAGTGGCCGCGCAGAGATGGAGCAGACATCCCGGTCTAAAGCCCTGGAGGCAACCAGCCTGGACTAGAAGGTAAAGGTTCTGCTCCACAAATACCTGAGGCGTTGGTGCTGCAGAGCAGCAACCCCAAAAGATGCCACGGGGACGCTGTGTGGCACCGGCGGGGACTCGGGTCAGAGCACGAGGAGATGGCCTCAAGGGGACGAGAAGCTTCTGCAAAGCCTCAGCAGATCAGCATCTGCTGGTGCCGGGTCAGGCAGGGGGGAAGGAGCACTCATTACGCCAGCCGTTCGGAGCTCTTTAGGACTTGACAGCACATCCCACCGCAGCAAAAGGAAGCAGCTATTATTATTTAGGTCTCTGGCATTACTCAATTTAAGAGACATAAACACACTCGGAGTGGCGGGCAGGCAGATCAGGAACCCTTGCTCCCTTCGCTCAGCCTCGAGCACAAGACCAGGACGGTATTCACGACCGCAACGACAGAGAAAAGGGGCACAAGTTTCCCGCGCAGACCTGGAGGAAGCGGAGGAGCATCTTTCCCCAGGAAATGGTGCAGGAAGGCAGCCCTTCCCCTCCCACCCTGAGTATGGGGAAAAAAACGTCCCTCTCTCCCCAAATCTGGCTAAACTTCCCTGCTGTGGGGTGGTTGGGCTTCACACTCTTCCCCCCCTAGCCCTTTAAAACGTCACTTCAGAGGAGCAGCGTTTGGGTATCCTTTCACAGCAGGGTGAAGAAATGCAAGACTTGACAATTTCTGAATATTTTTAATTAAAAGTTAATTCCATATTTTTAACTTACAGTTCAATAGTAGAAGATTTCCAGCCAAAACAGCAGACCTCAGTCATTTAAGACCACGCCACACGCACAACAACCCCACCAGCCTGGACTTCTCCCTGAGGGATCCCCCCGTTCCAGCTGGACAGGCTTTCCAGCGCAGCAAACCCAACTGTCAACAGACAAGAACCACAACTGTCCCAGTGCTGCAGAACAGCAGCACCACCAGTCTCTTCTCCAAGGAAAATCCCATCCAAACCCAATTCCTCTGCATGTAGGAGACCTGGAGCTGAGCTCCCCCCGCCAAGGACAACAGAGCAGGAGGAAAACAGAGCAGTTGGCCAAATCCTGAGCAAAGGTGACAGCCAACTGAAGAGCTGGGCAGCGACTCCGTAACAGCCACGCGCTGCTCAGCTCAGCGGGTTTGAGGTCTCCTTGGAGCGGCTTCAAAGTGCCGCCTTCTCGGGAGAAGCCAGAGGAGCACGTGGCAGCAGACAAGAGTTTCAGGCAGCGGAGCTGGTGGCTTGCAGGCAAGGCAAGAGCCTGAGACAAGGACAGGAACCAAGACCGCAGCGTTGACCGCTGGTGCATAGGAGGCCACAGAAGCAAAAACAAGTGGGGGCGTCAACTGCCCTGGTACAGGTAGTGCTTTGTCCAGGTGCGGACGGTTGGAGGTCAAGGGGAAAACTGGGGGAGCCCACACCTTCTGGTCACCTTCTCTCTGCAGGGACAGAGTCTGATAGCAGCAGAGATAAACGCAGTTTATCCAGCTGAGGAGGCACCCAGCAAGCTCCGGAGCCACCCAGACGGTGCTCCTCCACCAGCATCCCTGGAGCAAGCCCTACCCATCTCCTGCTAACAAAAACCCTTGCACGGTCTCCCAAGCCCCAGCCGAGTGTGAAAAGGCACCTTTTTCCTCTTTGGGGTCATTTATTTATAGATTTAAAGAAACAAAAATAGAAAAGGAGGGAAAGAGTGTGCACTAGAGAAAAAAGAAGTTCATCGCAACAAAGCAAGAGCAGAAGCCGGAGGTGGGAAGCAGCCCCTTTGCCACGCCAGCAGCTTTTGGGAGAGAGGGATGATTCCTCCTGCATGCGCAGCGACCGAGGGCAGCGGGACTCTCCCTTCAAACCCCGCCAAATTCATTTTCACAGTACCCTACGTAGAGAGGCTGCGCCTGGACACCACGCCTGGAAAGAGAGCAGAGAAGACAGCGTTACAGAGAGGACGCAAGAAGAGCCCACGGCCAGGTGTGAGTGGTTAGAGGAGCACAGATTGGCTATCGGTGCCCCGTTTCAGGCGTGACAAGGACGGAGCAGTTTTCATCCTGCACATATGAACTCGGTTTTTCGCTCCCACATGGGAGCACAGGGTAAGGGCAGGTTTCCTGGGGAAGCTAATGCTGCAGGAGAGGCGACAATAGCTGACGGGTCCCCCTTCCTCAGCACGAAGCCCTCTCCTAGACAGAGCCACCAGCCCACGCCGGCAGCAGGGGCTCTCTTCCAGCACTGCAGAACGCAAGCTCTGCCCACACGCAGGCAGGAGAAAGGCTTGGGATTTTCAGTCAGAACAAGGGTCATTTTGCACCAGGGAAACGCCCCTTCACCCTCGCTGCCCTCCCCAAGATTGAACCCCGGAGAAGGTGGCATTTATGCTGTCCCCACAAGCCGGCATCCGGCTGTGAGGAAGGATGGTTACCCAAGAAGCTTGCAGCGGAAGTCAGCCAGCCGCACATAGGCATCTTGCAAGTCCCTGACGGTTGCGTTGCTCCACAGTCTTTCGGCTACGGCCCCAGCTCTTGGCCTTGAAGGAATGAGGGACAGAGGCAGTCAGGTGAGGGGGGAGTTTGAAAGCTGCTCACACAAAGCCCTGAGCTCCCAAATGCCTTCCAGGCCAAAGGCACGTGGCTTCTGTATATCAAAAGACCCACTCCCAGACACATGCGGATCGGGACATACCAGGGTGACGGGACAGAGACCAGCATTAAACACGTACTGGTTGCAGCGGCAGGTTGTACAGGAGCACGTTAGTGTCTTACACGCCCTCATTTAAGCCTCGGTGGAACTGTTACTAGCACAGAGGCGCTGCCAGGGGACAGGGACAAGCACCACGCGCAGACCAAGCCGGCAGTGTTTGGCACACGTTGCTCAGTGGCAAAGGAAAGGGGCCTGAGCCCTGCCCCGCGTGACTTGAGCTAACCTCCCCACGGCTTCTCTTACCAGAGCCTGGGGGCCAGGTTAGTGACGTCCACATATTCACCCCACATGCAGGCCTCTCCGCCGATCACCCGATCCTTCTGCTCAGGGCTGCCTGCCAGAGGACACAGCATTCAGGTGACGGGGTGTTCTAAGGTACCAGGGTGACTTATCGCCCTGCCCACAGGGGCGCCTGTAACAGCAGTGAGTGGCTCAGCTATGAAGGCGGTAACTTGCCCTTCTGGAAGCCCCCGCTTCAAACCCTGGGCTGGGGGAGAGCCAAGCTGTTTTCTGCAGGCAGCAAGGGAATGGGACACAGCACAGGAATCAACGACACAGTCACTCACGCACCTTCACACCAGCAGGGAGAACAAATCAGCAAGACAGTCAACCCTGGCGCTACCTCCGAGTGACAAGTCAGCTGCCATACAGGAAGGGGACACAAGGAACACACCTTCAAACTTCAAGGGCTCCACCTTGTAGGCCACCATCCAGTCCTGCCCGTAGGAGATGCGGTTGAGGTACCAGGGGGCAGACAGCAGAGCCGGGTAGCCAGCCTTGGTGACATTCGCCATCTCCTCCATGTACGGCGTGGAGTTCTCCTTCCACACGTGGATGATGGTGTCTGGCTTCATCTGAAGAGCACAAGCGCACAGGATAACTGCGGCAACAAGAGCACCACCTCCCCTCACAAGTAGAGTGCCCTGACCCATCCACAGCACTGAACACCCCCAAACAGAAACTGAGGCAGACACTGGCTTGACTTTTGAGCCACTTCCCATCTGGTTTGCCAAAGCAACAGAGAAAGGGATTAAATGCATTTGCAGAGTGTCCTGGGCGGGGTTAAAACCCGCCTCTTGCAGGTGTACATACAAGAACGCAGAGGGACCAGCCCATTAACAGCAGTCTGACAAAGCAACCATGAGGGCAGCTCACTGGCAGCACCATCTCAAGATCAACCCCAGTCCCATAACAGAATACCCTCCTGCCAGCCCCAGCGCGGCACCCCCGGAGCACACCAGTGCGCCCGGCTGGGGTGCTGGCACCGTTCACTCCAGCACAGGGAACAGCGTTAGGGAAGGCATGCAGCTCTCACCTTCACTCCGTTGTCAAAGACCTCTTGCCACACGATGTAACCTTTGCCGAGGGAAGAGACGATGTTCAGAAGCCTGGAGTAGAAAGAGTACTGAGTTTTGGGTCATCTCAACCACGCTCCCCTCTCTTCGCTGGTGACATGCCACCAAAGCAGCAGCACCAATATTCCCAACACCCACAGCGGGATGTGAAGGTACTTCTGAAAGAGAATGGCCCTTACGGGGCTTCTTTCTCCTCAGCCCCGATTTTTTTTGTGGTCAATCTCCCAATAAAACCCAGCTAGGTTATTCCCTTTGGGGTCAGGGAGATGTGCCCAAATGGGCACGCTCCTGAAACAGAGATCTGGTGTCACTGAGACAGCAGAAGATATTTGTGCTGGTCACATGCTGCACCTGCAGGCCCTGGACGCAACCATCCTTACCTCTGGATGTAGAACGACTCTAATTTCTTATAATCTTCACCAAAGCCCATCTCCTTCATGAAGGCACGGATTTTTGGATTGGATTTCCTGTGTACCAAAGAGAAGACAATAAAAGCACTGCATCCTCTGGAGAAAGGCCAGGACACGGCCAAGTCCTTCCCACAACAGCCCGAGACTGGCCCAGGTATTCCAAGAGCTGTGGCTGTGTGGCATCAGTGACTTCCCACAGCCAGCGTCACTATGAGTGCGGAAACCTCAGGAACCAACACACAGAGCCTGGGGAGCAGGACACCAAAAATCTGCAGATGATCATGGCCAAAAAGTGATGGGCTGGGACTCCAGTCCCAGACACTTCCCCCCGGTCCCCACCCAGACTGACGTCAGACTCACCAGCACGTGAAGTCCACCTCATCGCCACCGAGGTGAAGAAAGAAGTCTGGGAACACAGTGCTGACCTCTTGAAACAAACTGCTCAAAAACTGGTAGGTGCTGTTAAGGATGGGGTTGATGGGCCCATAGGTCCCAGAAGGATCTCTGCCCAAATAGCAGGGAGTCAGGAGGCCCGGAGCTCCTGGGTCGTAACAAACACAGGACAGTGAGGAAGGGGCTAAACATGGCTGTGTGGCCCTGTACAAGCCCCCAGAGCCTCCTCAGCATGGCCCAGTGCCTGCCATGAGGACAGACGACCCAGGCCCTGCGCACGAGGCACAATCACGGCAGCAGAAACATGATCCCTGGCTCAGGAAGCCTGACCTGATGGGGAGGGATTCATGTTCTGCACTGGTCTTGTGCTCCCCCCATGCACATCCGCTGCTGCCCCAAACATGCACTCCCAGGTGAGATCAGAGCTCGAACCTGTTAGGCTGGACACCCCTTTTCTCCCCTGCAACAGCTACTCTGAAGACGGGACACAGACACACCAAATCCTTGCAGGATGCTACAGTTTCCACCCTTCCCAGGTTTCCCCTCAGTATCTCTCATTGTGGGCCCCACTGCTTTTTTCCGGAGATTCCTACAGGAAACCACGCACAGAGCCACTGGGGAAAGATAATGCTGGTGCATCCTCTCCCAGCTCCACGCACCCGCTGCAGACGGGAAGCGGGGGCAGCCACAGTTTTGGCTGCGACCACATGCACAGGTTGTACTTCAGTGCAGGACACAGCATTTGGAGGCAGGGGAAGGAGAGAGCAAGACAAGGCAATGTTTTCCCGGAGCTTCTCATGCTTCCAGACATGGAAGAGGAGGCACTTGCAGTTCTCAGAGCAGAAAGCAGCCTGTCAGGCCTGGGGCACAGCTGAGCAGAGGAAGAAGCTTGGTCAGCTCTACCCCCAGTTAAACCCAAGATCCTTGCAGTGCCCATGATGTTGGTTTTGGCAGAGTGGATGTTCCCCAAAAAAAGAACCACCTGGCTTGGACCCAAGAAGAGATGGAAATGTCTTCCCTTTGGATTTTGTTCTAGAAGTTGAACCATTGGGTCCTGCATCCCTCAGACAACGGTTTGCTCCTCCTCAAAGCCAGCCTGTGGGACATGGCTGCCCACACCCCACTTTTGGGATCCACGTTGCAGATCCTCTGCCTCCCCCTGGGTACAACTACAACTCTCCTCACAGCAGCAGCAGGCAGGGTCTGCTCCTCACCTGGACCCCAGGAGAGGGTGTGCCCAGGAGTGTCGAACTCTGCGATGACTCTGATGCCACGCAGCCGGGCGTACTCGATCACCGTCTGCACGTCACTGGCTGTGTACACGTGGGTCATGGCATTGAAGGCTCCCTGGGGGAACACAGGAGATCTCAGCACCTTGCTCAGGTGCTGAGGGAGGGATCTGCTCACCCTAGGCTGGGCACTACACGGTGATCGGGGTGGGCTACCTGCTTGCTGAGCTCTGGGAAGGTCAAGCTCTGGTAGGGGAAAGAAGGGTCATCCACAATGTGCCAGTGAAACACATTGAACTTGTTGTAAGCCATGACGTCCTGGGAAGGAAGAGGAACAAAGATGAACATGCCCTGTCCCTTCTGAAAGGTCACCCAGCTTGCCACAGAAAGGGACCGAGGTCCCTGTGCTCTAAAAGGACAACGCGGAATCCCCAAACACTCCCCAGGATCAAAGAGGGATTCAGACACCTCTCTTCAAACATACCAGCAACACAAAGAGCTGCAAAGGGCAAGTAGCGCTTCTGCTCACAATAAAATCCCTGTTCTCCCTATAACTGTGCCAATGGTGGAGATCAGAAGTTTAATTCTGCTTGTGATGAATGCAGAACCACCACCCTCCTTTGTCTAATGTGGCTTGGAAGACGTCAGTGTTTTCCCTTGCCTCAGACACAACTCAGCCTTGGGAAGTAAGGTGGGTTGCAGGGATCCAAGATAGCTCAGGGTTTTCTTCCTTCTCTCACTTACGAAGGGAGCTGAGAAATCACCCAAACGAGGCAGCTGTGAGTTACACGGGGAGCAAACACAGCCATGGGAACTGGGAAGAACCTACAGCACGGAAGCATGATGCACATCTGTATACTAATAATTGAGGTCATGCTGCCGTCCCACCCCAGCCTGTTGCTTCATCTAGGGACAAGCAAGCTGATTTTCTTCAAAAAGCCTAGGTTTGACAAGCTCTTCCTTGATGAGATATAGATGCAGTGGCCAGCGCACTAGACGGATCCTAGGATCTTTGGCAAGCAGCAAAACCCCAAAAAGCCCTCCAGGCTACTCAGGGAACCCTCAGCTGCCACAGAGGAAGGGACACTCAACTGAACCACTTTGCCTCCCGGCATAGGCACCCTACCAGAGTTTCCAGGATGGCTCTCAGAGGCAGGTAGTGACGAGAGGTGTCCAGCAACAGTCCCCGGTGAGGGAAGCGGGGAAAGTCCACGATTTCTGTCTTGTTGATGTAGTACTGCACGCAGAGACCACAAAGAATTAGTAAGCAGGGCTCCAGGCAACACAGCCATTAGGAGGAGAGAACCACGGTCACCTTTCTCCCCAGGGCTAGTGGGACAAGGAGGGGTAGCCTCGCTGCCCAGCGTGCGAGCAAGCCAGATAGAGCTGTGATGCTTTACCCGCTCAGAAGGCAGGGATCTGGCTGGATTCATGAATCCCTGCTTGGCCCCTGGTGAGGCTATGCTGCACTGCCGCTATCTCCCTCATCCCGAGCATCCCCGCAATCCTCAGCCTGTCCCCAGTAGGAAGAGGCGACTGCCCCCAGAGAGGAGTCCAGGACTCACCGTGCCATTCTCGTCTCTCCCAACAAGCTGGCTGAACGTCTCCAGGCCTGCAGGAAAACCACACACACTCACTTTCTCAGCACAGATTCCCCCAAAGGAACAGAGCTCAATTAACGAGTAAGTCTATGGAAAGAGACAGGCACAGAGAGACGTCCCCATAGGCCTGGGGCAGGGCAAGCAGGAATGCCTGACAGAAAGCACACCTCACCTCTGAGAGCTCCCCAGACGCTATCTGCAGAGAGCAGCAAGGAGCCTTCTGAGACGGACAGCTTATCTGAAACACAGCATCAGAGGGGCCGGCGCTGGTGTTGGGTCCCACACTCCATCACACACTGCTACAGGTCATGACAGCCCTGGCTACGGTGTTGCAGCAGCACCGGGCAGAGATTTTCATACAGAACTGCACCCTGGGATCCCAGAGAACCAACATTTGGGTTTGGTTTTTTTGTTTTAAACCTCTCCCACTGCTTCATCAGCATACCCAGGGAAGTCACTCCCTCCCTGCCCCAATTTCTCAATGATACAGTGAGGATGCTGTCTCCCCAAAATTGGGGATAAGTGCTACAGAGTGCTATTTCCAACTGACGGGCACAGAAACACCTGCTCTCCCACCCCATCCTGCTCCCAATCTCAATACTTACAGTTCTCCTTGGAGTCCAGGCTGGGAAACCCATCACAGTCCGGCGTGGCAACAAAGACGAGGAGCTGAGTGCAGGGTGTCCCCTGGGGCAGCTCCTTCTCTGCAAAGGACACATACCATGGCCATCAACCCCACCCTGGCTCTGTTCCTTGATTGCAGCCCAGCACCAATCCCCCAGTCCAGCTTGCGATGGAGGCACAGGAGTATGTGGCCTTTCAAGATGCGTGGCAGAAACGGGCACCCCCTCCTTCCCCCCAGAGCAGGCACTGGGGTGTTCAGCAGGGGCTTCTTTCAACCAGGAGCACGTGAGCTGATCCCAGCCTTCAGCATGGAGGTGTGCTGATGAGGAAGCCCCCGGGGAAGGCTTCATAGCAGAGGCATAGAGGAGCAGATGAAAGAGGAGAGACACCAGAGCATGGTCCAGCAGCAGCCCCTAAGGCTTCCTGGAACACCAGTCCCTGCTCTAAGCAACAGCCGCGACTACTCAAATCTTCTCCAGGGTGGGGTGAAGAGTTTCATGTTTCCAAACTCTCCCGGCACCGAGACAAAAGCGCGAACCCAAGAGCTCTGCTACTGTACCCACGCTTCTTAGAAAGGGCAAAGAAACCCCGTAAAAAAGGGTAGAGAATGCATCCACGCATATTGCAGAGCTGGGCTGAGTTAGAGGCCTCCAAAAGGTCTCACTCAGCTCAGCTCGGCTCCCAACCCACTTCACCTACTGCAGAGCAGGTCCCAGGCACAGCGGCTGGGAAAATAAACCCAGTCACATTCAGACCCCAGGCAGGAGCTCTGGCCACGTTTCCCTATCTGAAGGAGCACTTCAAAGGATGGACAGGCCCCGGTCCTCACTGGAGTCACTCCCTCAACTCCAAAGGAAGGTGTTCAGCCTTCACTGAGACATAGGAGTCTACTCACAGCAGTCTCTGGCCAGGAGGAATGGGTAGGACCCTGCTAATCACAGCGAAGGTCCACGTCTACACCGCCACAGAGTTCCCAGGAACAGCTCAATATAGGCACTGAAAAATTAAAAGCTTGGCATTGAGTAAGGCTGGTCACCAAGCAGACTTCAGAGAGACCATGGCACCACCAGTATTCGGGCTAAATGCAGACAGCCTGTGCTCCAAAGCTTGCAGGAGCCAGAAATCCCGAATTCCTCCATGAAGGAAGGGTAAAACTTTCACAGAGAGAAGGAAAACAGCTCAAAGACAGTCCTCAGTTTTGAGCTTTCCTCGAGCCGGTAGCCAAGGCAACCTCGCAGATGTGCGAGCTGGCACGCCAGCACGGCAAGACCCACTCCCTCGGCTTGGCAAGACAGCAGCTCCCCAGGGACAGGCACTCTCAAGCAGGAGGACATGGAAAATATTCATTGAGAAGCCTCGATAGAATTGGTCCCACCACGACACACCACGTTTAAACCCATTCAGGGGGACATTGCCAAACCCGAACATGGCCTCCTTGGCCAAGGAGCAGGCAGGCACCACCACTACCACACCTAGAGGCAATGCGGATGGGCGCAGCAGGGATCCGTAACTCATCAGCCATAAAGGCTGAAGGTTGTGGTTCAAAAGAGCGCTGTAAAGATGCACATCAAGTTAATTACGGTCACGGACTGGGCGACAAGCACGCTAATGCAATGATTGCAGCAGGTTAACAGTAGTAAGATATCAGGGACGGAGGGTCATGGCTTGAGTTCCATGCAGGGTCCTGGGTCTCTCCCAGACTCCTTTTGGAGCTGCCCAGCTTAATGACAAGAAACAAGGAAGAGCTGTAAGGGAAATCCCAATTAGAGATATGGAAGAAAAAATTCTTCACCTTGAGGGTGGTCAAACACTTCAGCAATGGCTCAGTTCTCTGTCCTTGGAAATACCATGATTTCAGCAGGACACAGCCTGAGAAGCTTCACCCAACCGCAAAGGCGGCTCCAACTCCAGGTTTGGCCCTATTCCAAGCAGCGGCTTGAGCAAAGACCCACACGTGTTCCTCTGAACTTAAACCGCTCTCTGTTTTCATGCTTGAAGTCCAGGACGAATGCAGAGTTTGGACATAACCTCGCTTGCTTGTTAAACTGACATAGCAGCTTTCTGAAATGGACAGAAAATTACGAATTATTTCTACAGTTTATTTTCTCTATTAATAGAAACTATTTCCTTCCATCCAGGGTTTCCATTGCCTGTTCTTACTAACCACCCATGTGAAGAAAAAAAAAAGGAAGGCAAAGACAGAAAAAAGCCTTACAAATCGTGTAGTTTGAATGTCACAAAGCACGGCGTATGGAAAGCGATGAGTATGAGCTCAATCTTGTGATTACACAAAGTTGCTCCAAGTGGTATGATGGTCATATTTCCCCTCTCAGAAGAACAGAAAAACGTGAATAATTCTATCAGCTGTTTTAAGTCCTAGCAGCAAAAAAGAAAAAAGATGAGTCTTCTCAGCTCACAAACTGTAATTTTTCTCTATTGCTATTTACAAGAGCTGAAGCAGTAAAATAAGCCAAATGGTTCTTCTCAGCGTTCCAAACTTGCCTCTGTCAAAGCACGATGTGCTCAAGATGAAGCAGAGCGGCTTCCAACACCCTTACCCTTCTCTGCTTTGATCAACGGCGACAGACCTCACACTGACATTTAAAACACTCCGTGACAGAGTTACTAACTCTTTTTGATGAATGAAGCATTTCACATTCCCTAGATACAGCACTTCAGGCTGCTGCAGACCCACGCAGGCACCCAGCATCCGCAGGCACCCAGCATCCGTGCGTGCCAGTTCCCCAGGCTGTTTGCCTCCGTGAACGCAGTCAGGGAATTTCCTGCATTTCATCGCAAACACGCAACGGGTGCTACCATGAGGAAGTTTGGGCACAAGAAACCTTTACAGCCTGTCCCAAATAAAGCCCAGGCTCTCAAAGCTTTTACCTTTCCTCATCTTAGCCTACAATTCCAGGATGAATCCAAGAGCTACCAGCTCTCTGCCAGAAAAGCCACGCTGCCTTGGGACGCTTAGCAGCTCACCTCAGGCAGAAAGAGCCCCACGGCACAAACACATCCTTGCTAGCAACACACATGAAGCGACAACAGTCCTTCCTCAACCAAAGCTTCACGTTGGACACCAAGAGCTCCCAGAAACAGCAAGAGCCAAGAGTTCCGAAAAAGCCCGTAAGTTGGAGGAACGGCAACACCGGCAGCAGCTCTCCCTGCAGATGCAAGAAAAGGAAGCAAAGCGGAATGCCGGGGAGCTNGCAGCGGCACCCGCCCCGCCGCCATGTCGCGCCCCGCAGCCTGAGGGAGGGGGCGGCGCTGCCCGCTGCGGGAGGCACGCCCGCGAAATGGCAGCTCGGCCGGGCCGGGCCGTAGCCAGAGCGGAGCTGCCGGGTCCGCCTCCCCCGGGGCTGCCCGCCTCCCGCCCCGGGCCTGCCCGCCGCCGCCCCGGGGGCGCAGACGCCCTCACAGCTCCCTCGGGCGGCGGCGGCGCTCCGCAGGCCTCACCCCAAGGCCTCCGGAGTCGCCTGTGCCAAAGCAAGCGCCTCTTTACTCTTAAACGACAAAACCCTCGAGCTCCCTGTCGAGGGTCACTTCTTCCCCCTGGCCACGCTCTCTGCACCCAGAGGATGCCCTTAGCAGCCTGATTCGGGGTTCAAGGAAAAGATTAATGGTTTAAACCACATATTTCACCCGTACTGCTTTCTAGCTGTGTGGCTGGACGTGCACAAGCTTTAGATCCACCTTGGGTTTTGGGTGTTGGTACCATGCACTTTTATGAGTAGTGCCAGATGTACGTCAGCCCTTGCACAGGTTTCCAGGGATATTATATTGCTAGCGGGTGAAATACTGGTTGGGTTGGACAAAAAAGGGCTTTATCCCATAGCGGAGCCTCATGCTGAAGTGTTGCGGAGATGCTCTCCATGCAAGGAAACTGTCAAACCTCAGATGAACTCTTTGGTTTGCCTCCTTCCTCCCAGCTCCGCAATCCTCAGGAATGCCCAAGTCAAATAAGGACCCTTAAACCCAGCTTTTACCCATCTAACTGCCAACACAACCCTACCAGCCCAGCCCTCCTGAGCAAGCAGTGAAACTGCCAGAAAACTCCAAGCTATCAGGAGCGTTGAGAGGCGTGGAGAATAAGCAGGCAATTAAACGAATGCCATGGGAGAAAGCACGACAAGGGAGATGGCCCCACCACACTAGCACAAGTTGAAAATCCACTTTGCGTGAGCAGGACCTAACCATGGAAAAGTCTGGTGGAGAATTTAAGGGATTGTCCCTCATGTGAGCAGCATAAATGGAACAAGGGTCAACAGGAAAAAAGCATTTTGCAGAAAAAACCCTCAAGGAACTTGCTGTCAAAGGTTACAAAAGCACCAACACAAAGCTGGGGACTGATGGCGAAAGAAGAGCTGGGAGGACATGGGGGAGTTTCAGTGGGGCTGGGAAGGAAGGTTTCAAGGGATGGAGGAAGGTCCTCACCAGGGGTGAGGGAGTCTGTGAAGTAGCAGTGAAGGTTTTGGGAGTGTCATGGAAATGGAGAAGCCATGGGGATGCTGGGCAGCAGGAGGGGATCACAGTTAGGTTTCGGTCTAAATGGGATTGAGGGAATTTCAAGAGATTAGTGAAAACGGATAGGGGATCTCAGGCAGGGGAAGGCAGGGAGGAGGCTAAGGATCACACGTAGATGGGGGAGCTAGGCTCCACGAGGAACAGGGTCAGAGGGAGCCGGTTAGTATTACCATGAGCTTAACACGTACGCAGTGCTGCATCCTTCTCCCACAACCCTGTGGAGGAGCAAAGACCACCCATGCACCTAAGGGAAGGTGAGCCAAGACCTGGGATGGGCACAAGATGGGCCAGGCAACAACCTCACCAGCTGGGAGTAGCCGCACAACCAGGTGAGCAGAGCATGGTGGCAGCAGCCATAGGGCCCATCAACAGTTCAGGTATCACCAGACAAAAGCAAGTCACCAAGATAAGCCCAAAATCAATCTGGGAAAGCCTAGGAGCAGAGGCACCTACAGGAGAGCTCAGAAAAGAAGTGGCTGCCCAGACCTTAACTTAAATGGAGCTCCTGGAGCAATGGGTCATGAGTGGGGGTCCCAGGCGAGGCTGGGGCAATTAAAATCTGTTGGTGCCCTCAGGCTCCTGACAATCCTCACCTGTCCTTTGTTTTCCCTACAGAGAGGTAGCAGGACCCCAATCTGGCACGGTGGCACACGCTGTGCTGCTTGATGGTGGTGTCCCTGACTCCAGCGCCATTGCTCCAGAACGTTGGCCATGTACAGCTGTTTCTGTCTCCGTCCATGTCACATGGCAGGAAGGGACGTAGAGGGAAGCACCTGTATTCCAACCTGGGTCGGATCTTTGGGAAAATGGCCCCTGTCATTCTTTGTGCTCAAATTTTTCTCTGCTTGTCTCAAGGCTGCTGCTGGTCTGCAGGCAGCTGCCGCGGTATTCAGTGGGGTTTGTTGCCTTTCCTCATGCAAACCTCGTGCTGCCACCGCTTTTCTGATGACGTCGATTGATTCCAGTATCTCTGGACTTTTCCTCAAGTAGTTTCGCTGTTTTAAAATTGCTGGGGAAGAAAAAAAATAAAACCAAGGCAGTTTGCTGCTGCCTTGCATCAGGCAACGTCAGCAGTGTCGGCAGGGCTGCTCTTCCCAGCGCGTGAGACTGAAATGCAAAAGTGCCCTGGCCTGAAGCGAATCCTTATTTCAGTCTGGGTTCACCACACTTATGTAAAGCATTGTGATCATAGCTTTCAGTCGAAATATTCAAGCCTTTCTACGGATTCTGTTGCTGTTGCTATTTTAGGGGACCTGATGTCTCCAGGGAATGACTCAGAGAAGTTCATCTGTAGCTGGCCAGCATTAATCTAGACTAACAGTCTGATTCAGGAATGCATGTTTATGTAAGAAAACTACTTCAGCATGCGCTTAACGTTGGAGCTCAGCAAAAAGAAACTGGCTTAGATGTTGTCCAGCATCGGGCATGGAGCAGCAGCAGCCAGGAGCTGCTGATGCTCTTCAGTAGCTCTTGAATAGACCAGCTCCTGGTCTCGGAGCGTATCTCCAGCATGATGCGTCCACCTGGGAAGGCTGGCCTCTTCGAGGCTAGTTCAGCAAGGAACAAGCAGGGAGTAAATGGGGAGACAGAAGGTTCAGAGCTTACCTGTCTGCCCCACTGTGCCTCTGCTCGCCCCAACCCAGGTCACCAGCCCCACAGCAGGGATGTGCCGGCTCAGAGGCACTTTAACTAGAGTGCATGGGGTTATGCTGGGTGCTGAAAACATCACACTGGCCCAGCTGGGTGATGCCTGCCCAGGAGTACCTGCAAACCCCTCTTGTTTGACTGCAAGAGCTGGCAGCTAAGTTGCTGGGAGACTGCAGAAAACTGTGATGCACCAGGGCTCCGCTGGATAACCTGCTTACTCCCAATAACGAATTTGGTAGAAATCCAAATTCATTGTCCTGACATAAATTGTTACAAAATCAGATTGGTGTCACACTTGGGTCTTTCTGGTTTGTTCACCTTTGGGGCACGAACGTGGCCTTTGGGCTGTCAGTGCAGTTCCTTGTTCCACAGCATTTTTTTAAAGGTATAAACCCATTTATTATGCTGCCTAATTCCCTGTAATGTCGGCTGCATCTGCATTTAATCAGGAGGATGTTTTGCATGCGGATTCCTCCGCTGGTGAGAAGCGTATGAGCCTCCACAAAGGAAGCCCTTCATGGAAACCTTCGCAGGGTTTTCTGTTTGCTTTGCTCTTTGAGCCAAACACTGTCCAAGCACACTCGCTCCTGCATGAAGCCAGCTCCCAGGTCAAGGGACCTGCTGCTGGTGTGGCTGGAAGAGGGCTTTGGAAAACACAAACCATCTTCTGGAAATGCCTGAAACTGCCTGTACACCTCTGACTTTAATTTTGACATCTCAGAAGCTTTCTGGGTGAACTTACTCTCTCCATTTGCATGTATACCTCCCCTTTTGTCCTCGGTAAAATAGTTACAGTATTTGGATTGCAACTACTAGGGTTGCAGCCATGCAGTTGTCAAAGTGACCTTACTTGTGGTGGTGATCCAGGGGGAGTAAGGGTCAGCACGTACTGAGTCTTTGCAGGTGTGGACCCTCCTGTCACACATGTCCATGTTTTGGGAAGGATGTTGTTCAGCGCGATGTCACACAGGTTCTGGCAGGGAGCGAGCCATCTGCACAAGTTGGTGTTGATGGATCTGCTGTTCCAGCTCGTGGCTGCTCCGTGCGGCTGGAGCGTATGCTCCACCGGAGGTGGGATGACAAGGACACATTTCCTCCTTCAGGGTAGCATCGCTCATCTCAGAGTTACTCCCCTGGAGTTTGCTGCGGACATGGACGCACCAAGCAGCAGCAGCAGGCCACCAGCCTTGCTGTGCTGTGACCTGAGCTGCAGCTTTCTACCAAAACCAGTGCCATGTGTGCCATGAGAGATGACCCTAAATCCACACCCAGGCTATTTTCCCTGGCCAGATCCTNCTGCGGACATGGACGCACTAAGCAGCAGCAGCAGGCCACCAGCCTCGCTGTGCTGTGACCTGAGCTGCAGCTTTCTACCAAAACCAGTGCCATGTGTGCCATGAGAGATGACCCTAAATCCACACCCAGGCTATTTTCCCTGGCCAGATCCTTCACTAACAGCTCAGCTCATCTATGCTTTCGGGGGCTGAAGCAGGCTGGTGTACAGCACACTGCTTTCAGAGCCACAAGCACGTATGCCGGCACTTTCAAAGCACGGGATGACTCGTTTTCATATCTCTATATTTCCACCTTGACCACCACGTGTCACGCTAGATGCTGCCATCCAACAGTTTAGCAGATGCAGGTGGTAAATGAATTTCTCAGCACAGATGGAGTTGAGCAGAAGGGACCTCTTCAGATGGGAGAGAACATGCAAGGGGAGCAAGGCCTGGGAGATTCAGAGCGAGCAGGCAGAAGCAGGTCTCAACGAGGAGGAATATTTCAACAGTTACGAACTTAAAGGATGAGTTTAAGGCAAAAAACTTGAAGTAAGATGTGTTAATCAGTCTGGAGGATTTGAGTTCCTGACCTGAGCTCAGCCTGGTGGTATTTGCACTATTGGTATTATTTGCAAAGCCTTATTTCCTCTGGATTACCCCCAGCTCACACAGCTTTGGCGTGGCTGAACAAACAGTGGCAATCAAGGGGCATCTCAGCCCTTGCTCGTGGGCAAGTTTGTTAATGGTGTGCAGGCAGTCAAAATCAAACCCAAGGTGTCAAGAGATCTCCTGGGTTTCCTTTCTCCCAGCGCGGGAGCTCCGTGCATCTCAGGTGACAGAGCAGAAGAGTTTTTTCCAGAGATCCTGCCTGGCTCAAGGAGCGGTGGAGCAGGAGGAAGGCCGGGTGAGATGGGAGGTTAACCCCGAATCCACAGCTGAACCTCCCAGGCCAGGAGCCCGGAAGCAGCTGTAGTGTGAGGCACCAGCACTTTTCAAATACTGCGAGTTATTGTGGAGGCTGACTATTTGTGGCTGCCATCCCCGCTGCTCTCAGTCACGGCTGTGGGGCTGAGCTGGAATCAATCAGAGCCCATGGATGCGTGGTGACAAAATCCTCATGCACAGAAGCCCCGCTCCCGTAAATCCTGCAAGCCGGTGCTTAACTTCACAGAGCAAGGTGACTGCAATGCAATATTTTATTCTTGTCAGCTTCGGCATTAACGGTTACTAGGATCACTTGGGTAATTAAGCTCTTGCAAGAATAAAATGAAAAAGTGCCAGGTGCCTATGGAGATCTAAATCATTTTTCAGAGTGGGTAGAAGGGTGGTTCTCAACTTTCCTCGGTAGCTGGAGTCCTAAAATTGCCAGAGGCAGCGCAGATCCCCTTGGGGTGAGCGGAAGGCAGCAGCCTGGCTTTTCTCAAATACGTTTTGTCAGCCATCTGCAAGGAGGCATCTGCCCAGCCCTCCACACGTGACCATTGCCTCAGAAAATTCATGACGAAAGGAAGACCTCTTGCAAAGGGCATGGCTAAAATTTCATACCAAACAGTATTTTTGAGAAGTATTAGTGTTTTAACTGAGGAGTAACCGGCAGCAAAGGGCTGGTCCGCATCTTGCCGCGGGGAAAGGTGAGGCTGGGACCCCAGGAGGAGAACCGCCTTCCCGTGTCTGCGGCGTGGCACGGGGAAGATCCCATCACTGTTTATGTATATTACTGGGATTATACAAGAAAGAGAAGCAGTCGTGTGCCCAAGGAGGTTTAAAAGCGTTTCTAAATGGCTGCGCCCCGTGCTGCTGGAGGCTGGCTCTTCCCCTTGGGTTTTGCAGAGCTGTGCCGGGGGATGGCTTCAGCGTGGTACCAGCTCATCCCGCAGGGTTTTGCGCCGAGCCTCCGGGCTCGGGAGCTCTGCAGCCTCGGCAGGGGCCAGGAGAGGGCAGCGGGGAGGCGCTCGGGTACCGGCGGCGGGGCTGCTGGGGGGCACCCGGGGGCTGGCCGCTCCCTGCCCGTGCCCCGGCACCGCCACCGGCAGCCCGGGGCCGGCGGGCTGCTCCCGGGCAGCCGGAGGGGAAAAGCAGGTTACCGAACACGAAATAGCCGCGTCCCGGAGGGGAAGGGCACCTCGGCGAAGGGTTGGACCCGGTTTCGCGTCCAAGCGCCGGCTCTGGGAAGCTGCAAAGCTCCAGTAATGCAAAACCCCGCTGCCCGGTCAACGCCTGTGTGAGCTCCTTGGGGTCCGGCGGGCAGATCTGCTGCCCCACACCGGATCGTGCCTCCTCACACGTTGGCGAGGAGCTGGGCATGTCACCAGCTGGGCAGGACAGTGCTAGCACAGAGCCCCAGCGGGTGACATGCGGTCCCCCTCGGGGACGAAGCGTAGGGTGAGGACCGGGGGTGACCAACTGAGCCCCCGAGGCTTTGACGTATGAGGAGGGACCAGCCTGGCAGACAAACGTCCAGCTGGTAAGTCTGGAGCTGAACAAAGCCGGGGCTATTTATATTTATGTAGGGCAGGATGATTAATGCCCGAGCCTTTGCCATTCCAAATAAGTAGGGTAATTAGGGAACTGGCTTTATTTACTAGGTAGCTTGGCGTAAGGCAACCTGCGTGCCAGGCCCACACCCCCCCGTGCCGCTCCTGACCCAGGCAGAGCAGAGCTCGGGGAACGCAGGCTGTCCCCGGCCACGTGATGGGGACAGCTTTGCACGACTGTTTGGGGAGGACTGCAGGCAGTCACGACTGTAGCGAGCTCGCTGGAAGCAGCTGAAAAGCTACGGAACACCCAGAGCTGATTTTCAGAGTTGCTTGTGTGTATGAAGATGCAGACTGGTACCCAGTGAGGTTTCTAGAGGCATCTACCCAGGACACCGGACACTTAATGTGCTTGGATCCCCAAGGGCACCTGCCTGCGTCACTCTGAGCTTAAACCCCTGTTGCTGCGGCCATCATTAGGCTTTCTGTGCTCCAGCAGAAAATAACCACCCTCTTGGAGGCGGCTTCTAATTTTCTGCCTGTTTCACAAGGTATTTGTGTTGAAACAGGAGCAGGAAGCAGGATCCCGCTGTGCCGGGTGCTGCCCGAACACAAAGCACCGCAGTGACTCCCGCCCCAAAGAGCTGACAAAACTTGTCATACCTATGCCACATATTGCCATGCTGAGTCTCCCCCACCCTCCTGGCGCGGGGGCATCTTCATCTGGGTGGAGCAGGTGAATAATGTCACCACGTCAGAGTGGCCCCAATTCACCGGGGCAAGAAACGATTCCCCGGGGCACGAGGAAGTGGAGGATTAGTGGTGGTGGAGAAGGTGGCCCTGGAGCCCTCCCCAGGGCTGTGCCGCCTTTTCACATCAGCCATGCATAGCAGCAGAGGGTTTGGTATCAGCTGGCTCTCCTCTGGGCCAGGCTGCAGCCTTGTTTCCAAGCCAACCAGAGTCCCTCGTGCTCCCCGAATGCTTGCAAACAATAAGCCTGGCTCGCCTCCCCCGTACCAGGCTGAGCATGGCTGATGCTGGAAGCAGAGTTGCTCTGGCTGTGCTGCTGTGACGGCAGGGAAAGCTGAAGAGAAGGGTGCTCAACCCCTGCGACGCTCCGGTGTCCGCCCTGCCCTTTGCCGGTGTCTTGGTGTCCAAGCAAAAGGTCCTGGCAAGGGACGAAGCCCCCAGGGAGCGGCACCGGCCCCGTGTCCCTGACCTGCCCAAAGCACTTGATGATGGCAGGCTCGGCCCCAGCTGTCTGTGGGAGGGAAAGGGTGTGTCTGTGGCCTGCTGATGAAGCCACTCGTGGGTGTTCTTCCCCCCTGCAAAATGCCAAATTAACAGAGAAGAAAGGGAATCAAGCCTGGCACCACTGTGAAAAACTGGGTGTTTTTATCTCCAATGAGCAGAAGGCAGAGCTGGAGTACGGAGATGGCACCCAGCACGGCCGCGGTCCCCTCCAGGGGCGGCGGGCACATGGTTATCCCAGGGGCTCACACTAACTTCTGCCTGGAGGGTCTCAGTGCAATGTTACTCTGATTTTGAGGCAGAAGAACCTGCTTTCCCTCACAAGTTGCTCCCCACAGGCGCCGCGCCGCTCTATGTAATGGCTGTGCTGAGGGCCTTTTCCCGCCGCGCTCGGCCGACAGGTCATCTCAGGAGGGCTCCGCGCCCCCGCCTCCACCGCCCATCCCCACCACCTCGCTGCGCCCGGGCCGGTAGCGAAGGAAGCCGGTAAACCCCTCCCCGGTCCCCCCGCCGCACTCAGCATGGCGCCGCGCCGCACTCAAGATGGCGGCGGCGGGCTGAGGGGGGGTGTGGTGTGGGGGTGTGGCGCGCACTCAAGATGGCTGCCGGCGCGGCGAAGGGGAGATGGCGGGCGCCGCGCAGGCGCGGCGGTGTGACGTGCCGGGCTGTGCCGTGACGTGCCGTGCGTGGTGACGGAGCGGGTCGGCCGTGTCCCTTTGTTGGCGGCGGCGGCGGCTGAGGCGCGGCG
>VZSC01011376.1:68610-82203 GCA_013398225.1 Steatornis caripensis
CTCGGGGCAGGCCAGGAGCTCGCTTCCTGCCGTGGAAGCGTCGGGAGCGGGGAGGCCCTTGGCTTTAGACGGGCTTTGCTTTGTGTGGTTTCCACCCGGTCGGCTGTAATCTCTATTTTGCCTTTCTCCCCTGCCGTCTTCACGCTGGCCGGGAGTATTTAGTCCCTGCGGTTCTTTCGGTAACCTGGTGAGTCGATGGCAAGCTGTGGAATTTGGGGAGAGGCAGCCAGGCACCGCTCTGGTTTTGTTGCCTTCTCGCTTCCCTTCCCCCCTGCCAGATACGAATGCGCTCTTGCTCATGGGGTTGAACCTCGTCGTGTTTATTTTCAGCGTAGACCAGGAGGGATGCGAGCAATCGCTTCAAAGCAGTAACTTTTTTTACCCCTGGTTTTCAAGCGTGCTGCTTTAAAATTGAAATCAACTTCAAAATAACATTTAGTGTCTTCAGATGGAAGTATCTAAGTCTTATCTGTTGGCTCTTGAGCTTTGGGGAAGAAAAGTCAAGCCACTGAAGCTCGTCAGCATCTCTTTCTAAATGTTTATGGCAAGGTTTTGCTCCAGCTCACCATGAAGTTTCTGGTGCCATTCACTTTTTCTGCAGGTGACCAGAGTGTGTGGGTTTCCTTTTTTCCTGTTTGTGTGATATTATTCGGAGTTACAGCAAATAAATAGAAAATGCTTCTCCTTTTCCAGTATGCAAACAGGAATACTGTGAGAAAGTGCAATATATAGATGGTAAGTGTTGAAGGACACAGTGCCCAGAAAGCAGTTGTTTTGCTAGTTGTATGTACTTCCACAGTTGGTAAATCCATTTAAATACGAGGTGCTTCAGTGAATGCTTTTGCCCAACTTTTCTGGGCTCTACAGCGGCTATAATAGCAGCTTTAAACTGTTGCTTTATGTGCTGTAAATCCACTGTAGTTTATATGGACCTTGATGCAAACAACTGTAAAAGTATTTGCATACTAAATTGGTAAATGGCCTTTCTTAAATCAAATTAAAGTGTATAACTTTAATAATAGTGCTGTACACGTAAAGCTGAATAAAGGAGTCTGGCTAGCTTGGCTGATTACCCTGCAGTTAAAGATCTCATGGTTAAGTGTGGATGTTTCTTTGCTACCGGTTATTGATCCTAATATAGGGAGGGAAACAAATGGCAAGTAGACATGCAGAAAATTGGTAACTTAAAGTTTTTAAAATAGCAATTAAAATGGTGAGTCTGTATTTAATGATTAAGGCTGCGAAAATCCTGACCCATACTGATTGTATTGAACAGATTTTACCATTTGTCCCATCTTGGCATTGGGAAAGTGGTAGAAAAGTTCCTGCCAGTGAGGAGTAGTGAGTGTTCCTGCTGGTGCTTTTTCCAGAACCGGCCGGTGTGGTGAACTCACCTTCTTGTTCTTCGTGAACTGATTTCTTGGGCGAGGTCCTGGTTTCTGGTCTGTGGGTTGTTGCCCCCCTCTGATACTGCCCTTGAGCTGTACGATTTGCGTGCTTGATCTGCGAGTGGCAGAACTAGTGGAGAGAAGTCAATACCTAAAAAAAGTAGAGACACCCTTGTGCTGCTGTACCTGGGTGGCGGTGGAGGCCTGACCCTGCAATGGGCTTGACTGCGTTGGGCTCTGCAGAAGCCTTGCAAACCGCCTACACAGAACTGCTGTGGCTGCTGCGTATGCTTTGGTTATTTGTGTTAAGTTTGCAGTAGTTGTTCCTGGTTTAGCAGAGTGCAGAAGGCCAGTTTATTTAGAATATCGTGGGCAAATGCAGGGCCTAAAATCAGCTTAAGCCCTGGAATGTATCAGAAGAGGGTAGAAAAACATCCAGTTGCTCTGAATTGCTTTTAAATGCCAGCTTACTGCCCTTAGACCTCTAGTCTGTTCAGAGGTAAGTGAAACAAGTTCAGTTGATGCTTCTGTATTTGCTCATCCTCGCCTCTGTTGCTGGTGGTGAGATCTTCCAGGGCTCTCTTCTGTTTATTTCCTTGCTCTTGGCGCTCAACCAGGACTGCTGCTGCTGCTTTTCTGGTTCAGTAAACCTTTTCTGGAGTCACATTGGCTCAGGATCCTGCTGCGGATCCTTGGTTGCAGTGCTGTGATTCACTTGTTCCAGGCGGGTACTGGATGGCTTTGGTCTCTGTGTATCCTCGTTGGGTTCTTGGTATCGCATGATGATGGTTGCAGTTACATTTGTTAGTGCTTGGGAACGTATGTGTTCAAGCAAGGATGTAGTGCGGAGGTACCCCATACCTGGAAACTTCAGCTGTAGGTCTTGCACTCTGTAATCAGCGAAGCTACTGATTTCTGATCAGAACTAAGATATAAATAGGATTTTGTTTTTCAATTGATCGTCTTTGCAGCTGCAGTGAAAGGAAAAGGTACCAGTGAGCCATGAAGTGTCTGCGAGGGGGTGTTTGCGCCATGGCAGGTATAACTGTCTGTGTTGAACGGTCTTTGTCCGTATTAAAACACTGCAAGTGAACAGTTTGTTAGCTGATAGTACTACTAGTTGAAGGCACAGAAATAGATTTATTCTCCCATCCACTGTGTAAGAAAAACATGAACTTCTTGGTGCAGGGAATTGATCCGATGGAGACTTAGCAGAAGTAGTAGCTAACTTGTGGTAAACTTACTGGTTACGGAGCCTGTAATTTGTGCTGTAGCATGTAAGGGGCTCTTGAAGAGGGCTGCTCGGCACTGAGCTTGTTACCTTTTTTATCGTTCAGCCTTCTAAGACCACTGAACTTGCAGTGAACTAAGGAGGTTTGAGAATGACTCAAATATTTAGTATATTTTGCATTTGCTCTTTTTTGTCTGAGCAAAAGTGGGATTTTACGTGTTTGATGATGATTTTTGCAAAGTATTTAGCGTTTATGCTGATAGTCTGGTTTGACTCAGTGTACTGCACAAGAATTCCCCTTCCTCTCTGAATGCAAAAACGGGGGAATGAATAAGCCCCCAAACCTTGTGCTGTCGATTGCCTGGGACTTTTAAACCCTACCTCAGATCAGAGTATCACTTCTGTTACATCACTGTGATTACAAGGAGAAACATTTGACATGTTACTTTGAGTTTTTGTTTGGTCAAAGTAAACAGGCGGATTTCTGGTGATTTTCCAGTTGCTGGCAGAATAACTTACCGAATAACTGTAAAAACCTAAACATAGAGGTGGTGGTGAACAAAAAGCTTTCTTCTCTCAAAGACGTTTTCCCATAGTTAACGTCTTCCCCATATTCTTCCTCTCTGAACTTTTGTCCGAATAATTTTCTGCCATTGTTACGACTCTTTTTTAATCAGATTGCTATTTCCATCTTTGCTCTAGATTTTCTGAAAAGAAACTTGAAAAATGTTTAGAATAGCACGTTTATTTCTACTCTGAATAGAGCACGTGATGATCTGTGTCTCTAATCTTGCTTGGCCCAGTGTTCTCCTTGCCTTGTTGCAAGCTTGTGTGATTTCAGTTGAGTACGTTTCCCCTTTTTGGTCACCTTTTTCTGAAGCATTCCAGTGACATCATTGTCATGTCACTGACGATGTTCATTTTCTCTGGACTTTGTAACGGCGTGGTGTTGAAATGCTCCAAGGTGGTTGATGTTTAAAACAAAGTGTGGAAAAGGGAGTTGAGCCTCTTCACCACCCCCCCCACCCCCCCAACCCTGCAGCAGGGAGCGGGATCCCGGATGCGGCTGGGTGTCGTGCCTCACCTGCCATGTGGTTGTGAGCGTGTGTCGAGCTTCAAACCTGGGCTTTTTCTGGAAGGAGGTGGGATCATCGGATCTGAAGAAAGTTAGTCTGCCTCAAAAATACCTTTTCTCTTTACTATAGCCTTTAAAATAAGATTCTTCAGAGCAGAACAGGTGATGCGTAAGGTCAGAGTATTTGTACCAGACGTTCGTTCCTTGTTTAGATGACAAAGCTGGATGACTTCTTTGGACACGAGGTCAGATCCTTACTGGTAAAAGCTTTGCCTTTAAAATAAGGCAAAACCCCAGGCCACTCTGAAGTTACAAAGCAGTGTTTGTTAAATTTGTTGAGGAGCGACTTTTTCGAGAGGCCGGCAGAGTTGAGGCGGTGCAGATATCTCCCAGAATGCCACAGCTCTGCGGTTAAATAGCGCTCTGTTACGGCAAGTGCGAACCCATTGTCCCTTGGCAAATGGGGTCTTATTAAACAGTGGCTTTACTTGCTCGGACAAAGCATACTGATTTCCAGTTCTAATGTAGGAAGTTTCCTCGATGCTGCTGTAATTTGGTACTATGGGCAGTGTGTTCCAAAAATGTTGTCCCAAATAGGAATGACTTGCCAGTGAGCACCAGGAATTGCTGCCGTTGTATGGGGTTGTGCTTAAAACTGTGTTTAATGTTAGAGATGACATCTTGGAAACTGAGAGTGCTCGAAGCTGCTTGACAAGCATTAGGTAGGAGTCCGTGGGAGGAAGCACTTCAGGCAGGTTCTCCCTGCATTTGGGTCTGCTCACGCTGCCTGCACGAGGTGAATTTGCAAGCCTCTACCTTCTCTTATTGTGTGGTTAGTTATCTGATAATAAAGTTCTTGCTGGGGCCCTAAATGTTATGATGCTTGAAGGAAATGCTTTGTTAAATGCCGTGTTTCTGTCACAGGGCATTTATAAGGTGTTTCATTATAGTAGGAATGCATTTAATATTTCCAAGGAATGGAGTAAACTTCACTGTGACAAAGCATTCCGGAAATCTGGTATAAGCAATCACTGCAGGCTTTTGGAAATGACATGGTATCTGTTCCCTGGCTGCCAAGATGTGTAGTTCTGACTATAATATGGTTGGGTTTTTTTAGAATTATTATAAATTCCAGCATTGCCAGGTAGAAGAGTCTTGTTTTATCTGTGAAGTCTCCAGAGTAACTGAAACTTTGTACTTAAATGACCCGTTCGCTTACTGTTTAGTTTTCTGTTAGGCTGAATGTAAACCTCATGGCTGGCCATGACTGAAAAAAAAAATTGATGTGGGTCCCTTTTTTCTCAACATAATTTTGCAAAAATCACGCCAAGGGAGCCTGCTTTCAGGGGCCTTGTGGATGCAGATGGGGACTGCCATGTATTGGGGATGTTTTCAAAGTGAAACTGAAAACACTTTTGTTTTTAGCTACTTTTAAACATTTGTTTCTGAAAGCAAGAAATAAATAGTGAATACAGTTATTGCTATTCCCTGTGGGTTTTATTTTAGTGCGCAGGACCATACTTGCCATGCACAGTAGAAGTGTAGTTTCTGTTATAAATTGGAAACTGGTGTGCCACAAAGTCGTAGTTCAGGCTGCACCATTTGCGGTCCTTGATGTGAAACAATAGCTATTTCTGGGTGTTAAAGCAGAATTAAAAATTAACTATAGCTTACACTTTTATACTTATCCCAAGCTCTGACTCCTTAGTTTTAGTCTGGCATGAGTTAAAGTTCGTAATAGGAAATAAAACCCAAACCTCTGATGCACTTTGTGTTCCTGTGATGTGATGTGGAAGTGTAGGGCTGTCCTGTTTGGCAGGCAGCGTTAAATTTAGGAGCACGGCGCACAGAATTTCTCTTTGACAGCCTCTGCTTCTTGCGATTAAAACCGAGCCCTGGAAGACTTCAACGTTTGTTCAAAGTGATGCTGTTAATACATAAATTGAAAGTAGCTGTACTGCACCTCCCCAAGTGCCCTTGGCACCTGTTGAATTGTTTTCGATTTTCTGTTTTGAAAAGAATCTCTCTTCCCCTTTGCTTCACGAATGAGATGAAGTGAACAAGAATGTGGTTCTGCTGTTTGGTGTCAGATGTAATAGAGCAGTTTAAGGAAGTGATCGTTGATCTCCAAGCTGCACCCCTGTTATAGTGAGTCAAGGTTTTCATACAGAAATAATTCATAGGACCCTTTTCTTTCTGGAGAATGTAGCTGCTCATTCCTCCACTTAGGAAAGTCTGTTTTGAACGGTTGGTAACTTGGAAAAGAATCCCGAATTTTTCACAAGAGCTCTGACCTTCCATGGGAAGTACGTGAAGGCTGAAAGTCCTCTCTGTGTAGTTCTGCCCATAACTTACCTGTTCAGGGTCATGCTTCCAGTCTTCTCGACTTAGATTACTTTTCGAGTTAGAGGGATCTAAAAATACACTACAAGGGATGTTTTCTCTTGTGGCTGGCTGTGCTGTATTATTGGCAGCCGTAAGAATGTTTGGAGGCTTTAGAATCTATATAGGCATATAATGCTGCTGAATTTCATTAAGTCATTCAGTAGCTTCAGCAATTGCAAGAAAACTGCAGCCTCGTTTATTGTAAAACCCACACAGAGGGTTCGAGCTACTCAGTGATGCCAAATGGCGCATTTGAGTGCGGCCTAGAATGCAGATGTGCTTGCGCGTGTGAGAGGTCTGCCGAGCTCGTGTAAAATATCGGTGCAGGAGGCTACAGCACGATGAGGAAAAGACTGACTCTTCGTGAGCTGGAGGGAAAAAAATATTTTTGATTTCGATAATGGAAATCCTGCTAATATTTAAATACCTTCATCATCCTGAGCGTTTGCTGTGTTGGGAATGTTGAAAACCTTGTGTTTGTCTGGCCCTATCTGATTCCTTAGCTTGCTTTTGATCTTGAGCTGTGATGGAAATACTGTTTAAATGAACACCTTAAAAATTGCTATTCGAGCCTTCCTCAGTAGTGGAGTTTCATGTGTAACTTAGTTTGGTAGTGTTTGCGCTTCACAGGTCAGTGCCTTTTTAGAATCTGAAATGTCTGTATAACTACACTCTTTCAAAAGAGGTCCCTTGTTTACATGGCATAGCAATGCTGAGTAATTATTTTTGGTATTTAGAGTAGTTTACTGTGGTGAGTGTTTGAACTGCTGTATGTACGTAACGCTGAAATACAACCGTCTGCATCAAGTCTTTTGCCTGTTTTTAGAGACCGAGAACTTTTGCCAAATTTCAGGAATCCTTTCAGATTCAAAGTCTTAGGTAGATGCTTTCAACAGCATCTAAGTCACTTGGAGCAAGGAAGAAGCTAATAAGCCATTTTAAAAGAAAATTGCTGCTTTGCATTGTGGCTTAGCTGCCTGCTTCTGGATGTGCTGGCTTGCCTTGTGCAAGTGTCTTGGAGAGTCGTGGTGCCTTTTGGCAGTGCCAGTGTCTTGCCAGCTGTTTCCGGCAGCATTTGAGAGCTGGTGGGTCACCTAGCTGGTAGGCATGGCCGCTGCTGAAGAAACGAAAAAAAAAAACCCAAACCCTGTAAGAACTGGCTTAGCAGGCACACGTGTGTTGGTTTGGCGTCCTCCCCTTGGAGAACCGTGGAGCCCAGATGGCGGAAGTGTCAAGCACTGGTTCTGCATGACCGTGCTACAGCGTATGCCTGTGCTTGCTGCCGGGCTCTGGCAGGTCAGTGTGATGGCAAACGGTTGTTGTTCTCTGCAGGTACGTTGGGCAAGGAGAGAGGAACCAAACACTGCTGCTGGGAACAGCAGAGCAATCGAGAGCCCTGTGAGCAGGGGTTCTTGGCTATAATCTAAGAGTAACTGGGCGGTAGCCGATGTACCTACCTAAAGCTCCACTTCTCAGCCTTGCCCTGAGCTTTACTGATGGTTTCCAGTGGGTGCCCACTTACTCATGCTGGCACATTGATTTCCTTACTCCCAGCCTTTTCTAAAGCATTCTTGGTTTTGTGTCTTCCTCAGTTAAAGCTTTTACATCCCAGATCATCATGTGGCACCTCTCATTTCCAGGGATGAGCAGTGCGAGGATCCTGTCTTGGCCGTCTGCTTCAGAAATAGGTCTTCTGGAGAAGGTACTTGTGGCTGAAACAAAGGTGTGAAAGAGAAGAGTTTTTTCTTATGACTTACTCGATTCTCTGCCTGACCTCCTGGTCTGAGGCACCCTGCACATTCTGGGACACCATGAAGATGCATTTTCCTATGGGGAGGGCGCATGTTAAATCACAAAAGATCATGCTTTGATTGCTTTGTATTTGAGGAGTTTGGGAGCTGGAGGGACATGATCACTGATGTTGGGATTTGAAAGCTTGAGTATTTGCTTGTTGCCTTTACAGCACTTCAGAAAAATTGTCTGTGCTTGATGGAGAAAAGTTTTGTGTGTTACTTGACCGGATGAGTGATGCAGACTTTAAACTCTGTTTTCCAGCAGATCAGTAGGATAGAGCAGGAGTTCCTGCTCAGAAGGGTTCTGCTTGGGCACGATTAAAGTCCTCTTGAGGTGGAGAATGCACACAAAAACCATAGAACCGGAGCAATCTCTAGAATTACACCTGAAAATAGTCAACTGGCAAAGTAATTGACTTCATTGTGTGTTAGTTGAATGATTATTTTTTTTAGACTTAGGTCTGGCCATTCCTATTAAGGAGAGAACACGAAGAGGCTTTTGTCCAAGATGAAGAAAATGAAAATTTTAAGTGATTCTAAAGGTTTTTGCTTCCTGCCTGGTATTAGTAAGCTAGGTCAACCTCCAAAGGAGTGTGTCGAGTAAGCTATGTGAGCGTACTACCCTGGCAAAGTGCATTTGACGTGTTTACTTTAGCAAAACTTTTTCAGAGACGCAGAGGAAGTAGCTGTTATTTGAACAACGCCGTTATATAAAAATCGCAGCAGGGCATACTTGATCTTACCATTCCTGTGCTGCTTTGACGTGTGTGTGTAAGCTGGTGAAATAGTTACTGTGTAGTGAAGTACTTCACTCCGGTTAACTTCCTTTTAGGGTTTTTTCTTGGTTTTCTGAGGTGAGGCGGTATGGGTGGTTGTTGGTTAGCTCCCATTGCTGCTTGGCTTGAAACACCAACAAACTCGAGCTGGTTTTGTGCTTTGGGTTTCTTCGGGTATCTAATAGTCATCCCAAGCAATGCTTTCTGAGATGCAGGAGCGTATAGACGTGTACCTGCAACCCAAAATTGTGGCGGGCATGGTTTTATGTGTGCGTTGCTCTTGCCTTGGGCAGTTCCCATTCCCACACTGCATGGCTACAGATGTTTGCGGGGCTGAATAATGAATGGGATCAGGGACCTCTGATGAAATGTGCCTCTCCTCTACTCTTATCAGTCAGCCCACTGTTTGACCCTGCGAGCAGTCGCTTTCCTCCATTTGCCAGAAGTGATGGTAGTTGAATTGCTCAACGCTGCACTGTCAGCAAAAGAAATGCAGGTGTATATACACCTGAAGACAATGTTTTTGTGGCCTGTTTTGACTGCTCCTATAATTATAGGTGTGTAACTAACTTTTGAAAGGGCTCCGGATAATTTTCAGAGCTTTGATTCCCCTCTGTGGCTGATAACTCTGTATTACGTGTGTTCTTGTGTAACAAAATACAAATGCAATCAGCATTCCTTTGTCTGGCAAAGAGAAATGTGGAGAGGGATTAGGGGGAAACAAGAGAATTCACATGAGTAAACAGTCTCCCTTACAATGAGCTTTTTCCTGTGTGGGAAGAATAACTTAAGAAGAAGTTAACTCTTAATAATCTGCATTCCCAGTCAGGCTCGGGGATCTGAGAAGTAGGGAGGTGGAAGGAATGGTGTGGAAAGAAGCGGAGTTAAGGACCCTTTCTTGGAAAAAGAGAGTGTGTGTGGGAGATCCATGTCTTAATGGAGTAACCGAAGGAGAAACCTCCAAAGGCCTGAGGAGGTTAGACTCGGGAGCAGGTGCTTGGAAGTGGCAGAGCTTTGCTGATCACTGCATATTAAAACTAGGCTGAACAGTGACTTTTTATTAAAAAGATAGTAAGAAGAACACTCCAACATTTAGTTAGCCTCTCAGCGTAGTTAGTGCTCTCATTCTGCATCCCTCCACACCTGAGCAAATGATCCCAATAGACGCTGTTTGGCATGATGTGAACAGATGTGAAGTTTGGTTTTGTGTGCGGTGGAAGGCCTTTGGGGTAAAATCCCACCTGGTGTGCATGTAGGAAAGTAAAGTAACATTTTCTAATTACTGTGAAGATCTCGGGAACAAATGTGTCTGACATCTTTTAAGTTGGTAGTTAGCCTTTTGGTCATCACAGAAGTATTACTGTCTGAGCAAATTGAGGTGGTATTCTTTGATTGATATCTTAAATATGCATTAGCATGTTCGTAGTAACTGTTCTCTTTATTTTACTTGGTAAAATGATGTTTTAAACTTACTTATTTGTTTTGTAAAGAGCTGAAATTAGTACTTGAAAATGTACTCTGCTATATTTTTATGTTGGATGACCACAGTTGATGGTAAATGCAAGTGTAGTTCTGTATGACAGCAAAGATCAAGTATAATGTGATACAGTCACGGACTGTTGCTCTTTAGAAATTTTAGATACTTTGCCTTCAGTTGGGAATTCTGTATTGAGGTACTGGAAATGGGTTCAGAGATTGTATAGAAACTGGTAAAATGCTTGCTTCTTGGCTTGCTTTCTTAATTTCTGAACCTGTCATCTGCTTCATGTCGTTAATTCACTTCGGTGGTTACTGCTTGGGAACTAACTTTGCGTATCTGATGCTGATTTTTTTTTTTTAATTGGGATGATAGCTTCCAGGAGGGGAGCAGAGTGCAAAGACTTGCAGTTGTCCGTAGGCGTGCCTGGGATGGCCAGTACTCAAGCGATCTGGAGGGAGGGTGCTTGGAGATGTTTGGGGTCTCTGTCATCCTCGTGTATCACAGCGTAATTCCCCTGACCAGTGTCCTGCTATCGCTTGCCAGGGTATTTCTGCAGGCAGGCAGCTGTGATTTGGAAGAGGCTGGGTGCCAGCCTTTTCAGTGTGCTTAATTATCTGCCAGTCATTAGCGTAATTATTCATATGGCTAGCCTTTGCATCGGTTATAAAGCAGGACTGATTAGGTGGGGGTTTTCTCTTGCAGAAGCCCAGTGCCTGATGATAGGTAGTAATACTTTAATGAGAAAGGAACAAGGATATCCTTGTCAGCTAGCGCGCAGTGCGTCAAATACAAAATGGCATGTCCAGGTTGGTTTCCTACTTTTTGCCAGAAGGTACTTTGGAGGGCCTGCGCGTGCATGCTGGTTTGACTTGACTGATTTAGCAACGCTTCTGATTAAATGGGTGCAAGTCTGTGTAGATGCAAGTCTTCAAAGCCCTTAAATGAGAAAATGGTGAAAAAATTGGAAGTTTCTTATTCTCCCCCCCTGCTGTATGACTTGTGTTTTGTTATTTCTCTCTTGAATCCTAACAAAGTATTTTCTCTTAACTCGAGGGAGCTCAGGTAGTTAGTTAAAGAAACCTTGCAGCAGTTAGAGACTGCAATTACAATTTTAGGCGTATCTTGTTAAACGATGGGTATGAGAACGAACAAGAGAATTGCTCAACTCTTCATGCCTCCAGAATATCCTTTCTTCAAAGGTGGCTTCTGCAGAACCCTAGGAGGAAAAAGTTTTGGGGTGTAAACAGGCAAAATTACTTCTTGTAGCAGAAATCCTGGCTCACAAAATAGGATGTTACTGGGGCTTTGTTTTGTTGCCTGTAAAGCTAAGTAAGATTAAATGAGCAGNTACAATTTTAGGTGTATCTTGTTAAACGATGGGTATGAGAACGAACAAGAGAATTGCTCAACTCTTCATGCCTCCAGAATATCCTTTCTTCAAAGGTGGCTTCTGCAGAGCCCTAGGAGGAAAAAGTTTTGGGGTGTAAACAGGCAAAATTACTTCTTGTAGCAGAAATCCTGGCTCACAAAATAGGATGTTACTGGGGCTTTGTTTTGTTGCCTGTAAAGCTAAGTAAGATTAAATGAGCAGAGTATGGTAAATAAACTGCAGAGTCATCATTAAAAAATGGTCTGAGCTAGAAGAGGCTTGTTGGGAAAAGGATGCTGGCAGATTTTCCTAGCGCAGATGCAGATTCTGCCAGCAGAAAAAAGTGCTTTTGCAGGTATAGCTGCTTTTGTGCAGGGAAGTGATATAAGCCATAACCACATCTGCTCTGGGGCTTTTGCCAATGTAAAGATGTTGCCAAAGATTACATCCCAAGACACTGCTGTATTGGCAATGATTTCCCGGGCCTATCTAGTTTAAAAGTGTTAAGATTGCTGAATTTTTCTTTTTTTTCTTGATTGAGAGTTGTAGACTAAGGCATAGGCATCACTGGGGTGGATTTACTGCCCACTTGTCAAGGTGACATCATGTGTGCACAAAACATATTTTGCCAGTAAATACTTCAAAGGCTTTAGCTCTTCCTGTTTTGTGTTGCATTGCAATTTGGCAAGACATCCGTCTTTCTGCTGCATGACGCAGGGATGATACATGGGCAAGGTCTGCTGTCGGAAAATGAAAAGGTGGTGGTAAGAACTGGGATCTAGTTGTGGAGCTGGATTGCTAAATGGG
The DNA here is from genome assembly GCA_013398225.1 of Steatornis caripensis. NCBI lineage: Eukaryota > Metazoa > Chordata > Aves > Caprimulgiformes > Steatornithidae > Steatornis > Steatornis caripensis. The sequence goes on from VZSC01011376.1 coordinate 80,915, forward strand.
GATGCTTGTTAAGTCTACGCTGAATGGCAACGGGCTGCCGTGACGACATGATGTTGTGTACCCAAGCGCTTTGTTTAGCCAGGTATGTCCAACAGTAAACAAGCTCAGGGCCTTTGTGCAGTGATGGGGAGATGCAGTCAGCCCAAGGGAGGTGGGTTTTTTCTTTCCTAAATTACTACATAGCGTGTTGCCACTTCAGTGAGTGGGTAACATTTCTTCTCTGTCCAGGTGAACTGTGCTGGAGAGGGAATGGTTTGTAAAAGTGGGTGCTGCTTTGAGGAAGGGACAAAATCAGAAGCAATAAGGGATGGAGAAGTGAAGAGAAATACCTAGTGCTTGGATGCTTGCCACGGTGAGGCCTGGAGGAGAAAGATAAGATGGAAGAATGTTAAGGTTTTTTTCTCCATAAAAATCCTGTAATGCTCTTGCAAAGTGCCACTGGCTAAAAATTCTTCAGCTAAGCCTATGTTTCTCAGCAGTCATGTTGTCTCTGAAGGTGTTAACAGTTGCATGCCACCAGTGACTCTGTGTCAAAATATATTTGAGCTAATGTGGCCATTGCCACGAGAGAAGCTTTTGATTGAGTTGGCTATCATTTGGTTTTCGTGGTAGATGTTTGTGGATACTACTTCATTATGCTCGTGGAAGAAGTTACTGTGCCTTACCATTTTCTTCTCCCTGTCTATATATTTGTTGGAAAATGTTAATTATAGCATTCTGAATTGGAAGTCTGGATTCAGTACACAGGCTGCACAGGCATGTTATTTTAAGATTTTTGCATAGTGAGTATTTATCCCCGAGTACCTGTGAGTCTGAGAGCTCTGACTTCTGTGGCATGAGGTAGCCTGTCCTTTTGCTCTAATTCTTGTCAGAAGGCAAAAAAAGCTGTGTAATCAAGTGCTGCAATAACTGCTGGGTGAGAAGAACTGTGTGTTTGTGCTGGCAGTGCACTTGGGGGTAAAGCTCTGTTCACAGTCAGGTGTTATCCTGGAAACAACTGATTTTGAGGAATCGTCTCAATGGTAGTTGTCTTGGTGATGTACAGTTTGGCTGGATTATCTTTCTTCTGTCTCATCTGTCTTTGCAATTGAGCATACTGTGATGGAATAGACATTCTCCGTTAGTGCCCAGTAACAAAAGCAGGTGGGAGGCAGATCACTCTACGATGAGACTTAACCAGCATTTGAGACATATTTGAGCTGAACATCACAGAATCCCAGCATGGCGGGGGCTGGCAGGGCCCTCTGGAGATCTCCCATCCCAACCCCTGCCAAAGCAGGTGCCCCCAG
>VZSC01011376.1:82471-107921 GCA_013398225.1 Steatornis caripensis
GTTCCCCATCTCTCCTGAACTGGGGAGCCCAGCCCTGCAGATGTGCCCTCCCTAGGGCAGAGCAGAGGGGCAGGATCCCCTCCCTCGACCTGCTGCCCATGCTCTCCTTAATGCACCTCGGAACACCATTCATACCAATATCCCTGGGGTCTGATCCTCTGCTTGCGTGCTGTCTAGAGGGACAGACACCCTTTCTGTAATCATCATCTGCAAGGACCTTTGAGGCCAGGAAAAGGCCAATTTGAGAGACCTTTTCAGAGAACTTACAAAACTTAGTCCAGCAAATCAGTTAGTTGTTTTCTTGGCACATGTTTGAGCCTACAGACAGATCTGCTATGGAAAAAGAGCACAAGTTATTGGGAATTTACTCTTCCCAGTATTGCTGTGATGTTGGTGTCAGGAAAATAACTTCATCCTTTCAGGGTTAGCTTGACGACTTCTCCACACTTCAAGGATGCCATGGTATCATTATTTCTTCAAGTTATCCTAGAAAAAAATAGTCTTTTGGCAGCACAAAATACTTACAGGATACTCTTATAGGAATGACTTTGCAGATGTGGTGCGTTTTTTTTTAAGTGGAATAGATATTTTTTAATTGAATACTGTTCTGTCACAGCAGATCTTTGTGAATGACGCATGATAACACATCTTCAGGAACGAAGCGCTGGTTTGGCCTCTTTGAAAAGGACACGCAGTATGCTCTTGTATATTGTTCTCTAAGATCCTTTCTGTAAAAGTGTCGTCAAAAAAATTCTCAGAACTGTTCTGTGTGGCTGTATGACTGGTGCAGTGCAGATTTCTTACTAAGGTGGAGTACAACTTCTGATACCTCCGCTGATCTGCTGATAGCATCCCCCTAAGACTTGCTGCCCATCTAGTGCCTTTTGACCAGGTCATGCCTTTGAACATGCTTAAAGCAGAAAAAGTGAAGTTCTGTTACCTTAAGCGCATGCAAAACCCACAGAGAAGTCCCAGCTACTGCTGACCAGTGAAGTAGTTCACTGGCCAGGGTTGAAATTATCTGTTCTTTACATTGTGTGAGCTGCTGGAAAGCGGAGCTAGCAGAGACAGCAGTTTTGCTACCTGCTGGGGAGGAACAGTGCCAGTTTCCTACAGATACATCGAGCCTGTGAAATGGGTACAGCCCTATGGGTGAATCTGGCGCTGGACCAGAGTCTGGCAATGTACAATGCTGGCTATGGTGAAAGAGTGAAATTAATGTACTGATACATATTTGAGTGAGGAAAAAGCAGGAGGGAAAGCTTTTTTGAGACACGTTAAGACTTCGGCAAAATGATTTAAAGGAAAAAGCGATTATACAGTTCCTCTTTCAGCTTTATTCCTTTACAGTCTGTTTCTTCCTGTGAAGAGGACAGTTTCTGTAGCTCGTATTGGCACACCTGTGCTTGCCCAGGAACAGACAGTTAATTCAGAAGTTGAGTCACTGAAGTCAGCATTCCCCTGAAACCCAAATGTGGTGCTCTGGGTTGTTTTCCTTTTATCAACTTGATGGGTAGTTGATCTGACATGTGTTGCTTCTGGTCTTTCCAATATTGACTAATAGAAGACCTTAAAAAAAAAAATTGTCTTGCTGGGCTCATGACGTGATTACGTTGAGGACACATTTTTGTAGAGATTGGCAGTATTCCCACAGTTTACTATGAAAATTGTCTGTTTGGTAGCCCCCAGACACTGTACTGATGATGTAGACGGGGCTAGATCCTGCTGCTCTTAGTAGCTGGACTGCGTTCCTGAGCAGCTGCTTCCCTCAAGATCTTTCTTGCAAATGGAGAAAGCTTTTGGAAGAAAGATGTCACTATTGCTTTTTTTCTTCAAGATGAGAAACAGTATGTCTGGATTATGTGTTCTGAGATGTAAGCTAAAGTTGCTGCTGGGATAATGGAGGAGAAAAGTGGGACCTCTGCCTGTAAAGCCGACACAAGCTCTTTTGTCAAATTATACCCAGATATGCTTTGAAGTCGTTAGGACTAGAAGATTTATGGAGTCTGTTAACATGGGGAAGACCCAGCTTTGCCGCGGCTGACACGTGGCTCTCGGCAGACTGATTTCACAAACAAATTTCTTGGAAGCAAGTCCCTGTTGTCCGAGCTGTGCCAGCTCAGCTATCTGGCCACACAGTGATCCTGCTCCTGGTTAAAATAAACCGATGACCCCCCTTAACCTGGGTCAGTTCCTCTATCTGGTTCACTTGGAGCTGTGCAGGCAGTTGTGCTCCCACTGCTGAGCGGTCAGCGGCAGGCCCAGGAGCCAGTGGTTGCGTGAGCTTGTGTTGCTCCTGAAATAAATACTTTATGAGCTGCTCCTTCTTGGTCTGATGGTGATGGGGTGCAGCTGCTTTGGAGCAGGCTCTGAAGAGCACGTTTTACTGCCCTGCCTAGTTACTGCCCTGCCTAGTTACTGCCCTGCCTAGTTACTGCCCTGCCCCTATTTGAAAGTAAAATAATAATCCAAGTAGCTGTTACATTATCTCACAGGCAGAAATAGAGCTGGTTGCATAGCTAAGCCGTTCTGGGTTTCTGGAGCCTTCCTCGGTGTCTCTGAGATGTTGTACAAGGGAACAGATTTATGTAGTTCTGACCAACCTGTGCTCTTGGGCTTAGCCGAGGTATTTTGGTACCTGTTGCCCAGTCACTAAATTCCTCTGCCTTCATTCAATGTCATTGTTTCCTTCTGTGGCAAAATGTGCTTTTGTGTTCCTCTTGAACCAACACAGTATATTTCCTTTAAGCCTGGCATTAGTCGTATTGGTTTGAGACAAGAATTCAAACCATTACCCATGTGCCTTTTCTAGTCTAGAGACTGTTGGTCTTGGAGACCATGCAGGACTGAGAGTGTCAAGTGATGCTTCTTTCTGCTGTTGGGGATACTTGTGATCTGGAGAAAACAAACAGTTTTCCTGTGTGATGGAGCCGGATCTGTTTGTGGCACACGTGTAGGAACAGTGCAGTAACTAGGGGGTCAGGATGAAGTGTAGTGGGGTGGGAACTTTAGAGTTGGGGTCATGTATGATAGAAGGGGGGAAAATGGAGCCTGGGGGTCTGGAAGAGCAATAGTGTGTCATGTCAAGAGGGAAGGGGGCTGATACATGCTTTGTGGACACTGCTTGTGTGAGTAGTGTTCTGTGGGTGAGCAGGGAAGGTGACTGCATGTTGTTTGTGATTGGGACACGGAGGCCTCTCGCTGCTTTTTCTAAACATCCATGTGTTTGTTTCATTGATTTCTCATTGTACCAGAAGCAATGCTGTGAGGCACTGGATGTTGGCTGAGGGTTTGGCATGAGGCGAAGTCAGTGATTACCAGGGACCTGGATTCTACCTGGATGAACCTGCAGGTCCTTTACATTCAGAGTAGCCAAAACTCTTTTAATATCACCTTGTCCACAGCCTGGTTGCAGTGTTGTGTGCTGTTTTCTTCCTCTGCAATGGGGGATATTAAGGAGCTACTGAAATAGTAAACTGGAAGAATTATATGGAAATGATGGCATCACCTTCTCCTACTCTTTTAAGGCAAGTCTTTGCAAATTCGTGAGTGGGAGGCAATGGGTTGAATAAACCCATTCTGCAATGTACTCTTGGCACCTATGTGCTCCCACTCCGGTTCTCTCTCAGTACATCAGCTATAGTCGCGCAGCAGCAACTCCGGAAGCTATAGCTGTGGGTCATCTTGCTTACGCGGATTTGCTGAGCTTTTGCTCATATGTTGGGATTTCTTGTGATGGGAGACACCAGGAGAAGGGAGATGCTTTGGGTGAGTGCCTTTGTGGGCAGTAAAACAATAGTGCTCCTTAATCTAAAAGAATTAAAAGGGAGAAATGGTTCGTATAAGCGTGTACGTTTGGAGACCTCTTGTTCCGTAGTCCTTAAGGAGCGTACAGCGGCATAGCTTGCTCAAATTCCTCAGGCCTCTGTACCTCTGGCCCTTTGCTTTTCTAAGGGTTGACTTTGTGCTGCAGAACTGTAGCAAAAGGAAGTAGAAGCCACAATGTTCTTCAAATTAAATGTGTAAAATAAGAGTTAACATCTCTCTGTGTCCTGTCGTCAAACCATAGATTGAATATATCTGAAGATATCTGTTATTGAAGCAAGTGGAGCTGAAATACTGCAAAATAGCTTCCCTGGTCGTAGCCCTTGTGCAGTTTTCAATTTGTGTTGAGTTGGTGTTGGAGCTTCTGCAGTTATCTGAGAAGCAGTGCTGCCCAGCACGCTTGAGCAGCATGGCAAATCCATCCGATCTTCTTTTATTTAGAAGTATTACAGTGTGAACTCAGTTTTTGCATTTCCAAATTTGCTGATTCATCCCAGAGTTGTTGNCCTCTGTACCTCTGGCCCTTTGCTTTTCTAAGGGTTGACTTTGTGCTGCAGAACTGTAGCAAAAGGAAGTAGAAGCCACAATGTTCTTCAAATTAAATGTGTAAAATAAGAGTTAACATCTCTCTGTGTCCTGTCGTCAAACCATAGATTGAATATATCTGAAGATATCTGTTATTGAAGCAAGTGGAGCTGAAATACTGCAAAATAGCTTCCCTGGTCATAGCCCTTGTGCAGTTTTCAATTTGTGTTGAGTTGGTGTTGGAGCTTCTGCAGTTATCTGAGAAGCAGTGCTGCCCAGCACGCTTGAGCAGCATGGCAAATCCATCCGATCTTCTTTTATTTAGAAGTATTACAGTGTGAACTCAGTTTTTGCATTTCCAAATTTGCTGATTCATCCCAGAGTTGTTGCGTTAGTATTCTTTTTTCTGATTTTAAAAGCTTTGCTAGACAATGGATCTTTGTTGCGACTCCTAATCGTTAACATGAAAACTTTCCAGAAGGCTCAGAGAAAATGTAAAGCAGCTGACTGCTTTGCTTCTGTCTGTTGAACCAATTAACTGTAGTAACAGAGTTTGCTTCGTAGTTGCTTTTTATTATCTTCCGCTGCAAAGAGTGTTTGTTCATCAGAGCTAGAAGCAATCAGTAAAGTGCAGGTAGGTTACTACAAACCGAGATTGTAATATCAAGCTGTCATTTGGTGCCATCATGTAATGGTACTAATTCAGTAATTCTGTAAAACTTAATTTTCAAAGTTAAGAGCTGATGTGTGAAGAGAAGTTAATGAGATGAAGAAAAATGTAGGAAGCTGAGGAGATGATCAGCATCAAAGCTGAAGCCTATGTGTGTGTTATTGGGAAGTTACAGTGAAGTGGTGCAGATGCCAGCTGGAGGACAGCAGTTGGCAGCAGTGACTGGCAATGTCACAGGGAAGTAGCCTGGCTTCGTGCAGAGTTGCTTGGAAATGCCAGTAGCAGGAAACAGGTGGATTTTTGGGAGATTGATTCAGAGGTGAGTGATTTGAAAAAGTCACTTAGTGTGGCTTCAGTGGGGCTGTGGGATGTGGAGACCATATCCTCAGTGGGTGCACTGATTTTGTAGTTATGATTTATAACAGGTGTTTGGAAGATGAGAAGCATCTCAGATCCACCTGTGTGTTGTACCAGCCCCATAAACCACGAGATGGCCAATGGCAGAAACGTACTGTGGTGTGATTTTTCTCCCGAGCCTCAGGGGATGACAGAGGAGGAGACTATGGATGGGTCGTGGCGGGCTGATGTGCTTAGCTGCTGTCCTCATAGTCTCGCAACAACCCTCTTATGTTCTGTCTATAATCAAGCCAGGGAATGTTAGATTACATGAAAGTTTTCCAGCAGCTTCTCGGAGTGCTGAGTTGGTGCTGTTTAAAAACTAGCAAGTTTGAAGATACACCCTTTATAGGAGATAATGTCCTGGAAGTACTCAACACTTAGCCCTCATCTTCTACATTCAGTTCCTGGGAGTTTTATTAAGCTGCTAGAAATGAGTTTTTGTGCTTGTAAGATTTCCTGTAATTGTCTCCTGAAATAATAGATGCGAGTGGATCTGCACAAACGAAGGTCGCTTGGTGCACTTGCAGAACAATGCAAACCTTACGGTGACAGTCTTACTGTAACATGATTCAGGCTAGAAGCTTATTTTAAACACTTTCTGCTCTGTACGTTTATGTCTAAGGTTACCTGTGTGGGGCTGGGACAGATGCAAGTGAAGAGCAGTGTTGTTCAGAGTAGATGACCTAGTGATTGCAGAATTCTGGGCTGCTGTCCGCTTTGTTACTACCTGATGAAGGAAGGCAGCTGTATGGTGCCTGACCTGTTGTGTTGGTTGCCCTTGTTCTGTGCCGTGGGTGGAGAAGGAGCTGTTGTTCTTCAGAAAGGATTGTCAACTGTTGGGTTTTAAGGTGGTTGAACACTTATGGGGGGGGTTTCCACTCCTGCTCGGTGGTGGCACTTAATGCGATTTGAGTATTGCCTGTTTGTATCGGTGCTGAGGTTTAGGGCATGCCTGCCTGCACACCACCTCCACCACCTAGAGTCATCTGGAGAGCAGTGGGGAAGAACATGCAGTGCATCTGATGGTGCTGGTCCCCAGACCATCACTGAGAGCTACAGCTGAGGTGAATGAAAAGTCTCTTTTAATTTATCAAGAAATGTTTTGAAACTTCTCAGAATGACGTTGTTCTTACTCTGCTTGCTAACATAAAATGTGACGTGTTGTTTATTTTATTAATGCTTCCTTTGGTAGCATGGTGATGAGCTTTGGAGATGCTGTTCGATCCTGCACGTGCTTGGAGAGCAGCTGGAATTTCCACTTGGTGCTCTGCTATTGACAAAGGCTGTCTTTTTGTCTTATTAAATATTTACAGTGGTGATGTGACATGCTGTCCCTGGATGCCACTTTACTGGAGCAAATGTTTGTGCTGCTTGGTTTCAGACAGGCGTTAGCTTCTGAGCTATTCTTTTGACGGCCCTCCACCAGCGTGTGCGATGTGTCACCACCAGCAAAACTCTTACTCTTTGCTGTCAACCGATGTGAAACCAGTCGCTTTCCTTCTGCTGGGGAATTTAGATATGGTCTTGTGTCGCTTACGCACCCGTGGAATATAGCTGTGGATGTTGCTGAGGTTTGAACCGTTTACAGATGTCCGAGGTGTGGGCAAAGCCAATGTTTCTGGAGGGTCTGCTTTGATTCATGAGTGCAAAAGCAATTGTGTAGAAAAGCGAACTGGAAGCGGTATCAAATTCGTATTGCTGTACTGAGCCCGAAAAAGCCTCTGCTACTGGCATAGAAGTGCTGCAGTTGGGATGAAAACTGTTGAAATGCAAAAGCTGCAATGTTTAGAAAACAAAACCAGCCATGAAATGGAAAGAAACAAAACGAAGAATTCATCAATACAATGTCTCAAGGAGGTGGGAAAGGATTTTGCTGGAGAACTGAGATTAAGTTGTTTTTAAATGGTTCGTAACTGCAGCGAATGCTGAAATTGAAACAGGAGCTTACTCCCAGCATGGGATGAGAAGCTGAACTCTAAACTGCAAGAATTATCCGTGCAGCTCATCTTGGATGAAAACATGAATGGATCGAGTACTGCAACCTGTCCTTCAGCAAATTATGCTGCTTGGAAATTCCGATTTAAGCTAATGGCCTAATAATCTTTAATTTCTAATTCATTTGTACATTTAAGTGCATCCAGGTTCCTCTTCCCAATTCATACTTTCTTATTTTGACAGCAAAAAGAATTCAACTCAGAATTTAGTGACCAAGTTTCCTGTTCAGTCAAATTCTCTTCAGTTAAGTAGTTTTATTTTAATTAATGCTTCTTTGGAGAAGTCCCAACCTTTGCAGAGTTCCCCATCCCTCTGTCTCCCGCTTGCATTGGTGTGCCCGAGCATGGCAACGTAGATAACAATAGTAAATGTAAATACCTGCAGTGAAAAGCAATGGTGAAGTGGGTTCTGTTTGAAGCACATTTGGGGCTTTGCTGCTTTCCTAGCCTAAACAAAAAAAACCCACTGCTGAAGGACTGGCTGTGTGTCTCTCTGGGCAGAGCTCTATTATGAATGTTCTGTTAGTGAGATAGTTGTGACAGCGAGTCTTTTGAAGTGCCCTGAGAATTTCAACAAAATGGCTGCTTTCCTCAGGTTTCGTTCCTATCTGGGTATCAACAGGCTCGCTGCCCTGAGCTCTAGGTGATCTTCCTCAGCTTCGACATGTAAAATTTAATAGGTGGCTCTTGTAAATTAGATCTGCTGTTTCGGCTTTCATCAAACCACCTTTGGAAGAGAACAGAGTGTTGGAACATGTTCGCTTTTCCCTTGCTTGCTGTCTGTTTCTGGCTGTTTCACTTATTAAAATTTTTCTTTAAAACCAGGAAATACCCTTTGTAAAAGCATGCTTCTCCCTGCTGCAGCTTCAGCCTTAAGTGGCGATCCCATCTAAGCAACATCATAGCCTGCTCATAACTGATCTTTGTGGTGTAAGAGTTGTATACAATAATCCTGTGTGCCAAATGAAGCCCGTCCAATTTCAGGACAAACTATAAAGTAGCCGTGCTGGGTAAGCTAGTGGTGTTTAAATATTCCGTTAATTCTTGCAGCGCTGGGCAGAGTGAGTGTCCAAAGTGATTGCTGGGGGCTCGTACAGCAGTGGCGGGGTTGGTAGAGGGCTGTAGCAGAACTAGTGTCAAAATGGGTTGAAACATCGAATTGTTTTGGTGTCATTTTAACTCCACGTGACCGAGTTACAGGATGTAGCTGCTCTGCAGCAGCTCACCTCTCTATTCTGATAGATGCTGTGGTTTACTCCTCCAGAGCTGCTCCCAAATAATTGCGAGGTAAGTGTGTGAATGCAAGCAATTACAGCAGAGCAGCTGTTACCCGGTACCTTGTTGGTGTGCCTTGCCTTAAATTAGAACAGTCCTTAATGCAGGAGGTTTTTGCATTTGTATTTAACTGTGGTTTACGTTATGCAAACAGAGCCTCTTAGCGCTGCCTCCCTCCCTGTCTTCAGTCCTCGCTGTGTAATGCTGGCTCAGGTTGTGTTGCTGTCCACACTGCCTATGAGCAAGGGCACAGTTGTATTAATCCTTGCCTTCTGTATCAGTGAAACAACTAGTTAAGTTTTAAATACTGGATCTTGGATGTGGCAAGCAGAGAAAGCAGGCAGCCCAGCTATTTCTGGTAGGACCTTGTCATGCTGCTGGTGTCTCTCTCTTGTTTTTTTTTTTTTTCTTTTGAAATGAACATGTTGAACAAATACTGCTGTAGCTAGAGGAAGCTAAAGCCCAACAAACCCTTAAAAGCTACCCCTCGTGCCATATTTGTGCTATGATACACCGAGGCAACAGTGCTGGTCTCTGGAGTGTAATCCTAAAAAACATACTGTTTTGTACACCGCCATCGCGGTGGAAAAAGGTTCTTTTTGTGATGCTGGGATGCTTGGATGGTCTGATCTAGGGAAACTTGGTTTGGAAAGCGGCAGTGCCACTTTGTTAGGAAAATGGAGAGGCCACGTGTCCTTTGGCGATCGGTATTTGCTGGATTTGCCTTGTGGCACTTGATAATCACTGCAGACCACTTTAATTCGTTGTTAGTGTGGCATAACTTACCCTTCGGTGTAGGGGGAACTTGTCTGTCTTCTTTAAAAAGAAAAGTCAGCCAGAGACTGCTACTTCAGTTGCTTCTCAGCCTAGGAAGTGGTTAATAGGTGTTCCCAGAAGCCTTAATACAGTGGCCAAGTGGGCTGCTGTTGCAGAAGGTTGGACAAGACTTCAGGCTAATTTAAAGAGCTCTTAATGCTGCTCCTTGAGAAATTAAAGGAATGCTGTTTCTTTGTACATCTGGCAGATCCCTGGGCTGAGTGGAGAACCCTTGGGTTTGAGAAAAGAGCTGTGCGCTTCACTACCTGAAACTTGTTCGTAACTCTAGAGCATGGCAGGGTGAGGGGCTCACGTGATGCGCTTTAGAGGTGTGCTGGAAAGATTACATGGAGAAACCTATGCATGCTACCTGCCTGGTACATTTAGCAAGAGATTTCCCAGTTCGAGGCAAGACTTGCCCTAGAACATGGAAATTTTATTGAAAATAAAAGTTGTGCTGACTATGGGAGCTGGTATCATAACCGATCTGGAGGTAAGNCGTTTGTAACTCTAGAGCATGGCAGGGTGAGGGGCTCATGTGATGCGCTTTAGAGATGTGCTGGAAAGATTACATGGAGAAACCTATGCATGCTACCTGCCTGGTACATTTAGCAAGAGATTTCCGAGTTCGAGGCAAGACTTGCCCTAGAACATGGAAATTTTATTGAAAATAAAAGTTGTGCTGACTATGGGAGCTGGTATCATAACCGATCTGGAGGTAAGATCAGTTTGTTTAGTAAAGTGCATTTTCATCTTTGATTAATTCGCTCTAGGAAGGGGCATGTTTAAGCGTGCTATTAAGAGCTCCTTTAGGTACTGCTACATAGTACACATAGTTTAAAGAAAGAGAGACCCAAATACGAAGTAACCTAGAAAGATGAAAATCTAAAGCCCTGAAAGAGGCTTGCGGTCCTCCCCACTGAAGCTGTAGAAGCCTTTTGGTGAAGGAGACCCTTAAATTCCCCTATAGCTTCTTGGTGACAGGACTGACTTGAAACAGTTCAACTGCGCGCTCCCCTCTGCCTGCACAGCTAGCACAGGCCCTGTGCCACTGCACACTGGGCTGGATCAGGGATTGATGCTATTGGGAAGCTCTTTTTTTTTTTTTTAATTTAAATGATGCTCCATTCTGGTTTAGCGTGATTCTTGCATGGCTGCAGCAGCTTGAGCATCGTTGGCCACATAGAGCACTTGTCAGCCCCACTGCCAGGGCAAACGGTGAGGATGCAGCTCCCTAGGAGAGCAGCTCCCTAGGAGACACTAACTGTGCAAAGACCATCCTGTTGCCCGCAGAGCCTCTCACACCGAGTATATACCCGGAGGCAAGGGTATTTGCATTGCGTTTGCACAACGAGGTGTGTCAGCTTGCTGCTTTGGCTGAGAGCTACAAAGAGAGGAGAAAATAACTCAATCAGAGCAGCGAGCTGGGCCAACTTGTCCTGGAGCTGCACCATCACTGCTCTTGATGCAAGGAAATGGGTAAATCTGCCCCAAAGTAGGCTCGCCCCCTTAGCAGGTGGCTGTGGCGCTGTTGCCCTGACTCATGCTAGCGTGCTCAAGGTCAAGCTGCTACCTCTCTGTTTTATAATGTCCAGTTGTGCGTGGTTGTCAGCCAAGTGCCTTGTTGTGTTATTGCAGTTAGGAGCTTGGATCCCTATCACCTGGGAGACTCGGTCAAAGAGGGACTAGGGCTGTGTTTTCACAATACAGAGTGTTTGGCAATGCCAGTGTCTGGTTTTTCTGCCCCATAGTGTGTAGCAGATTTGCTGTCCCAGCTGTTTGTGGGGCTCCACGTGGCCTGGATCAGGGATCTGGTCTAACCTTTTTAAAGCTGCTTTTGTTCACATGGACTTTTTAAGCAGGACAAATTTCTTAAAATTTCTTAATTGGGCCTTAAACAAGCTGTGCTGGCATTAATAAGAGTAAGAACACACTGCAGAGGGAGAGGAGCTTCGCTTTTTATAGTATAAACCACAAGATGAGTTCTTTGTGCTTAGATTTTGACCCAAGGGCTTTATTTCAGTGGATGTTTTGTTGGTGCCTCTGCTGAAAGATGCTGTCCCGCTTGTCCCCTCCTGCCCTCTCCCTCGTGCTAATGCAGCTGTTTGTGTGGCCAGAAAATCAAAAAGATTGGAGAACTGATTCAGTGGGGGGTGGGAAGGGACAGACAAAAAACAAGTTGAAGGAGAAGAAGAAAAAAAAGATTAATTTCTGAGCAAGTAATTTGCAGCATTGCAGCATAAGATGGCTGTACTAGTGTGGGCTGGTGAGGGCAGGGCATGCAAGTGTGCGGCTGAGGGTAAGGATGGGGTGGGATTGTTGCTTTGGGGGGCAGCATTGGCTTTTGGCACCTTCAAGTTGTAGCTATAGCCTGCGGGCTCAGAAAATCACATTGCTCATTCATGTCCTACTTTTCAACAGCTTCAGAGTGTCCGTTGAAAATTTGCCCTAAGGCAAACTTCCGTTTTGGTGTCAAATGGCAAAGTACATGTAGCAGCTCTCAGGGTGCTCACAGTTGCCTCTGTGGGTAAATGGTCTTAGAACTGAGACCAGAGAGTTTGCACTTTGGGAGCTAAAATGTGGTTCTAGGGTGTAACAGAAGCCATATGGTTTGTTACGTTTCTCGGCTTGTCTAAGCAAACCCTTGGCTGATGATACAGATTTAGCTGGAAGAATAACTTGTGTACAAGATAAAATCAGCTTTTATTTCCAGTCCTAGTTCTGACCTTTCTAGGCTGTGTTGCTTTTCTTAGTTGTGTAATTGCGTAGTATTTTCTAGATCTTGGGGTGCTTTGGGAACGTCTGGGGATGTCAGAGGGCATTGTCACCTTACACTGGTAGCCAGTTACTCTGGGAGAGTTTTCAGCCCAAGTGTTTTGGTGGCCGGGGCTGGGACAAACAAGGAATTTTCTCATTCTGCAGTAGTGTGGAGCTTGTGATGAAAATGGGTAGGAGGGATGGCAATGAGCCCTTCTTGCACTTCATAGGCATCCTGGGTTGACACTGTGTAAGCATGCCAGACATGGAGGTGGTGGCACCTGGGCATCTGTTGTGGTAGCAGTCACTGACCTGTTCCTTAAGTCTTCAACCGTATTTTCATTTTATATAGTCATTTTGCTTTATAGAGGTGGTTTTTTGTTTTGGGTTTTTTTTTGATTTTTCAGTCCGGTCAAACTATTTTTGAGTGTATCTTAGTTAACATAATCTGTGTAGACAATATGTGTTATCGGACAGACTGGTTTCCTCATTTCTTTATTCAAAACTCTGCCTGATGTTCGCATAACAGTATACCAATGTGGTGAGTTACTCAATTATTTATGATTTTTCTTTCTCTAGAATCCAGCGACTATTACTCGAATACTGCTTAGCCATTTCAACTGGGATAAAGAGAAGCTGATGGAGAGGTAAGCAGCCATCTTAGCAGTGCAGTCACATTTCGCTTCAGATCTGCAAGAAATGTTTATTACCGGATGGATGTGAGAATGGATGAATGCACACACACTATGTGGCAGGAGGATCTCTTGTGTAAGCTCTGAATGTTCCCCCTTTCGCAGCCTTTACCAGCTAAGAGTGACTCTTTGTTTTAACATTATTAACACCTATTAGACTTCGGGGAGGTTTTGAAGTTAGTTGCTCCTTGGAGGAAGGAGCACCTTCCCGTTTGAACACATTCGGGCACAGGATTTTCACAGGCTCTGGGAAGAAGCAAGCAGGAACAGGTTCCCGTTATCTTGCAACCATTTGAGATTTGGATTTAGTTGCTCTTGCGTGTCGTTCTAGCATGTGTGTTCCTGAAGTGTTTATTTGTTAGCCTTGCCGAGACTGAATTGGTCCTGACTGATAAAGGGTACTAGGGAAGTTCATCTGCCTTTGTTTTCATCTTTGCAGCTCTAGGTTTTCTTTAGCGTGTGTGTAAATAATGGCTTGAATTTTGCCTCTCCCGCCCCCTCAGAGCAGAGGACTTTATGGTCACTTCTCATCTTTGATTCCTACCTCTTGGGGAATGTTGCTGGTAAAGGTACTTTTTATAGTTTGTTATTATACAGTGGAGGTCACATCCAGCTACAGTGGGAATCCACTTTTCTTTTTGTTCCAGTGCCAGTGTTGCTGTTGAAGAGTGTGAGGGAGCTGGAGAATTCAATTTACTTCTCGAAGCTGGGGGCAGAATTAGTCTGGACCAGGTGCAGCGTAAAGGCAGCGCAGGGACTTACTGGTTGTTATGGTCTTTGCTGGTCTTAACTAATAAGAGACACAAGTGGGTGGGTGGGGGGTGACAGAAGGACTCTGTGCCTGCAAGGATTGCTTGTTTGGCCTCTTCTCCACTGCCGTTTCCGTTGCTGATTATCAAGTTATGAGAAGGTGGGATGCTTTGTAGTCTGTAAACCAGAAACGATTGTTGGTAGTACTACTGAATTGAGAAGTGCCCCTTAACAGCCCGTAGGTGCTCTGTGCTGGGGCTGGAGCCTGTGCAGTTTGGTGCTCTTTTACACAGGGTGCCACTGTGGAAAAGCAACAGATTTTCAGTCTGCTGGTAGATAGGTTTGGAGTTTTAAATATTTCCACTCTCCTGGGATAATGTATTTAGGACACCTTTAGCCCCCTTTGTGTAACATTTTTCCGTTAGTGATGGTACTCGTGTATCTCTTATTTTGTTTGGCCTAGATTTTTTTTTTTTCTCTGAAGTGATTGTGTTCTTTAAAGCTTTCTAGTCTTTGCTTTATTTTCCTGAGGTTGACCTCTTTTAGTTAACATTGGAAGTATGGAAGCTTCGTGTTCCAAATATAGTTACATTGAGGTTATTTAACTCTGACTACAACTGTTAAGCATTCTGATTTAGTTCCTTCTCTATAATGTGTGTCTGTCCACTTCTTTGTGTTTGATTTTTCTTGTGCTAGTTCTTTTGGTCAGGCTAAAGTTCACTCTCCTTGGCTATCTCCATCTCACTTTAAAGTACCTCTGTGTAAGTGTACTGAAATGTCATCATGTTACTCAATAGGATTTTTCCCTTCTCACTGAGAGCTTGTTTGCTAAGGCTGCTGTCGATTGAAAAAAAAAAAAAAAAATTTGGGCTGTGGGTTTTTTCAAAGGTGTCAGCCACTTGTACGTGAGGTATTATTGTTAAGGCTTTTGCAGTTTCCTACTAAAACACTTTAAGTACGTGTAAATATTTACAAAGTCCACATGTAAACATTTGCTCTTGGTACATACTCATTAAAATACTTACCATAATTCTATAGGATTACCCCTGTGAGTAATACAATACGTGACCCTTGCTTATGCAGACCTATTGCACACTAGTCACAGTTTTGGTGTGGATTGATGTCCTGTTGTATTACAAGAACACTAAAACATTTTCTCTCAAGTAACCAGTGCTGCTTTCTGTCACTTACCAGATAGCTTCCACGAAGCCTTTTGCAGTGCTCTGCTGACCCTCAGCTGTGTTAAACCAGGAGCACAAGGCTGGGGAGGAGGCTGAGAGCTGGCTCTTAGTGTTCAAGAAGATTTTGTGATGGCTGCAGTAATAGGTGATGGCAAGGGTGGGAGGCAGGTGGTCCTTTCAGTAGCCAAAACAATCAGTCTGAAACAGCTGGAGCTGGAACTGATGCCATGAGCTACCTATAGATCACATATTTTTGCTAAAATAGAGGTCGTTCTCATTCAGAAGAATGTGAAAAACTGATTAAGCCCAAATTTAGGCTTGGTTAGTTTTCCAAAACAGAGATTGCTTTTGAGACTTGTTTGGCTTTGTGTGTGTCCAGCAGATCTTACTGCAGCACCGTGCTAGTAAATGAGCTGAAAAACACTGGGAAGCAGTAAGGGTGAGGTGAAGAGGCATGCTTTAATCAGGCAAAAAAAAAAAAGCTAGTGTTTTTAAGGGGAAAAAACCCAAAACTTGCTTTTTACTTGAAAGCAACGCTATCCATCCAGTGTGTCTTCAGCATCCGACACAAAAAAAGTCTTGTCTAGAAACTCCAGCTCGCTAACAGCTGAACTTGCGTGCTGGCCTTGCGTGCTGTACCCATCGCCATGCAGGCTGTACCCAGGCCGAGCTTGTCTCCTGGCCTGGAGCATCCGCTCGTGTTGGTGAGCTGGCAGGTAACCGCTGCTACTGCGCTTCTCCCTTCTAAAAGCGCTCACACACAGTTTTCTTTCACACCAAGCGTATCCATGTCCTGCAACAGTGTTGGAAACATTTTTATATTTTTCCTGAAGGACTCAAAACAGTTTAACTAGTATAAATTTAGCCTCTTTTACTCCTAATAACCATTAGAAAGATTTCCCAGGGAATTCGTGTTGTTGCCTGCAGTCTGGGTGGGTTTAATGCTTGCTAAGATGTAATGTTTGGGTGCAATTTTTGGTGCTTGATTTCACACCGAGTCAGAGCTTGAACTCAGTTACTTCATGGCGTGTGTTTACAGTACCTAGCCAGTGTCTGTCTTAGTTCATCGTGAGTCAGCATGACCTAACAAGCAGCCTTATCAAACTTTGCCTGTAGTAAAGCGCATAAATGCAGTGGCTTATTTTCACTAAGTGTTGAGTGTGGCCAGATCTGAGCTGGTGAGATGAAAATTTCCATGTTTTAGAACGTGAAAACCTCTTAATCGCTTTCTTGGTATTGTTACGTATCTTTTTAATAAGTGGGTTATTGTCTGTGTCAGCTTTGTCGTGCAATAATTGCATGGTGTTTATTAAGAGGGCAGATACGTTACAGGTATTTATTCCACTTGTAATGAAGTAATAACCACAACTGAAAAACTGCCCTATCCACTGGTGAAGCACTAATTATTTGACTGTGTCCAAAAGCAAAACTGGTGTTTTGGGGTGGATTTGTTTGAAGGATGGAAGTGGGTACTGGAGGAAGTACTCGAGTTCAGCTTCTGATGTGCCACAGGTGTTTTGGAGAATAAAGATGTTAAATATTATGTTTTCCTGTGTCTCACAAGCTTGGTTAAAAGAGACAGGAGACTAGTAGGTGCAGGTTGACCAAGTAACCTCAGAAATAAGTGAAGGAAGTGCTTTGGCTTATAACTATTGCCTTCTAGTTTTACCATGGCTGATAGCATCTGTCGTCGCTCCTGAGAGGAGCTTTGGGGATGAACCTCCTCATGATGAAGGAAGTAAAATGTAGCCCTCCTGCTTTTATCTGCCTTTCCCTGGTCATTTTTTTTAAAAAAAAAAAGGCAATTCAGCATGTAACCAAAGGCCCCACGTAATCCCTGGGGGTACAGGCAGAGGTACTGCAGTCCCTCGTAGGTGCTTATCTTGGTGGCCACATGTCCGCCTTCCCTCTGAGCTGAGGGCAGATGCCAGGATTGACCTGGTGGCTTAGCTGCTAGCCCCTGTTGCCTCTTCCCCTTGCTTTCAGGGTCTGATTCCTCTCTGTAGGTACCTGGCCATCTGCTTTCCTTTGGGTGAATAAGTGCTTAACACTATTCAGCAGAGGCTGATCAGGTGAAAAATGGTGCATGGCAGGCTTTTTGGAACAGAGATATCTTTTACTGTGAGTATACTGATTCTCTGACATTCACAAATGCCCTGTCACTAAAGTAAATATGCTAAAGTGTGTACTAGAAGCTTTTTTTTTTCCAGTGAAAAGGCTTTTCATCTTTGATACTCTCTTGGATATGATTTGATTATGTCTAGAAAATTGTGATTAGGCAGTTACCAACAGCAGGAGGAAATTGAAGAATAAAAGAAGCTGACAGCTTGAACCCTCTGCCAAAAAGACCTGATGCTATTATGGACTTGGTAAATAGTGAAGATGTTATAGCAGAACTTGAAAATAATTCACTTGTGTGTCTGTTCATTTTAAACTTGCAGAGAAAACAACTTTGTCTATGGTGAAGAAAATGAATTTTGGAAAACCAAGAGAACCAGTTTTGAAGTCAGCTATGTTGAGCAGAGAGTAGTGTGGAGTAGACCATAGCATTTCTTGAGTATCAGAAGAGCTAGAATTACTGGATATCTGCATTGCAAAGGGAGAAGAGGGCAGAGGATTTAAAAGGCTGTTAAGGGTGCCGTGCTTCTCCCTAAGATGAAAATAAGGACCAAGCTACCAAGGAGCAACCCTTTAATAGTGAGAAGTTGAGGGATGGCTTGAAGAAAAATCAAAACCCCTGGAGATGTGAAGGAAGTGAGGGGGGAATTAAAGGGGTTTTCTCCAATGTTTCACAGCAGAGATGATGGCATGCAACTATATGATACAAAATACGTAGCATACATTGGGTTCAGCTGTTACTATGCTGTGTATGGAGTTACTTTGCTCAGAAGGTATGTAGCAGACTAGATGGAACCTGTTAGTAAGTCCCTTATCGGTTAATTTTGGGATGAATGTTTCTCAGTGTTAGCGAATGACTTGACACAAATCTGTTTGGAGGCATTTGGTTCAGAGCAGGATCCAGGTGTCATACAGGAAAAAAAAACAGACAGCTAGGAGGATCCCAGCAGTGAAAGTGGTACAGAGTTTCACGAGAAGTCTCCTCGACAGGGAGATGAAAAAGGAGCTCTGGAGAAAGGTAGACATCATTTCGGGTGCACTAGATCTGCAGGAGAAAAGTAGGTGAAATTGAATGAGATTGTAGTGAAATCTTAACCGCGATTGCATTTGTTTGGCCTCCTTGGGTTCAAGAAAGGTGAATGGAAATGGAAAGCAGTGGCTGAGAAGGTTTGCTGGAACAAGAAAGTGGAGAAATGTTGTAGGGGAAGCTTATCTGCTGTGTGGGGAAGGGTTCTACAGCTGCTGCCTGTGAATCCTTCAGTGGAAGAACACGGGAAGGGCAGAGGGAGATCTGCTTAAATGGATGGGCTGTGTTGATGCTTGAACAAGTGGAAAAAAGGCGTGGTAATAGGAATTAGGAGTTGTTCCTAACCACGGAATGGCCTTTTGCCTGGGCCCTCAGTGTGTTTGCATAAGGTGTCGGGGGAGCAGGTAGAGAGGTGTTGGACTTTACTTTGCAGTACCTGTTGCAACTGTGTATTTTCAGGGAGATCCAGGTTTTCTTCTCCATTTCCTGTTTCCTTACTGCCCAGCGACAGCATGGTTTTTAAGGCTGAGACACATGTGCAAATAGTTGTGGAAATTACTTGCTCAGTGCGTCCTGGCACAGCAAAGAAAGCAAATGTGTTAAAAGAGAACAGCTTGTGGGCCCAGGATGGGGAAGGAGGAATACCTGATACCCTGTTTCTCTTCAACTCTGGTGAGGTATATAGCTGGCAATCCCAAAGAGCGGAGTGAATACTGTAAGAGTTAGAGAGTGCAGCAGAATTTAAAAGGCAAAACTTAGTCTTTTTTCTTAGATTTATGTTTTCTCCCTCCTCTGTGTGGCCCTGGCTCAGTCTCTTGGCTGCTTCATTTCCTTCTCCTGTGTAAGTGTAGGAGAGACCAGGCACTTCAGAGATGGAAGCCACTTGATATGAGCCATGGCTCTTGTACCAAAATGTAAGCACCTGCATGCTTTGCAATATATTGGTGCTTTGGAAATGTTTAAATTGGTTAAGGACTCCAGTCTATGCATCTTACTTGAGTTACCTTTATTGCTGGCCTTTAGCCCCAAGAAATATGTGATGCCGGATCATTTGATTTCTTTCTGTTACTGGGAAACTACTGAAGGCCTGGGAAGGAAACAGTTGTTCTGAATTAGTTACCCGTTGGAATTTAGAGGGGGTGGGTAATTCCAGGGTGAAAAGCAGGTGCTGGTGCCTTTCTGTCCATATTTCTTGGTGTAGGGCAGTATGTGTCTGGCTCAAAAGAGTAGCTTTTGCAGAGATTTTGTAAAAAATTTTGCAAAAACGGCAGAGATTTGTAAAAATTGCCTGGTGCAAGTAGTAAAGCCAAGTTCCTGATGTGGATATGCACCCTTAACGACAGCCCACTGTTACACATTATCTCTGGTATTTCCATAAGCTGACCACGAATGCCAGTATTGAAGTTGCATCGTAGCATTTGTCTTCAAAACAATTTTCTTTCCAGACATCACACCCAGCTGTTTTTCTGCTCTTTTCAAACAGAAGATGTTCTGCGCTGATCCTGCCGCGTGTAAGAACAATCTGAAGGCTGGAAACCTTTTGTGGAGTTACTATTTATCCGTGACTCTTTAATAAACAAATACTGCCTGTAATGGGGCTGCGCTGAATTCAGGTGCTAAAGTTTTCTAGATATAGGTAATCCTGAAGGCAAACAAAATAACTTGGTTGGGTTAAATCCCTGAGCTAACATTGAAAAATGACGGCAAAGCCTCATGTGTGCTGCAATGCCTGAATTTACCACTACCTTCAAAATAAAGTGTCTTGAAAATTAAGGTCTAAAGTATGTGAACTGCATCAAGAAACATGAGCCAGCAGTGAGGTTAAGCCTTTTTAACTCTTAAGTCAAGTCTTGTGTGTAGGTAGTGCTGCAAGACATCTGCTATGGATTTGGGACTTTTTGGGAATACTGCGGGATAATACAATCGAGCCAGAGATGTTTTGGTTAGATGTTGTATACCAGGCCTAGTCCCACATTTTTGAGACGCACATAGTAACTTCTTTCCCCAGCAGAAAGTCTTGGTTCTCTTCTACCTGTTGGCGGACAGCAGATTGGTTTTGGTCTGGTTTACGATGAGCTTAAATATATGCCTTGTAATAAAGACGCTGGCTTCGGCCTTGCCTGCACAGGTAGCTACAGTGACAGTTGTATGCTGGGAGTAAATTTGCTGGTCTTAAATGTGGCTGCAGTATGGTCAAATGTGTTTTGTGGGTTTGTTTTCCCCCCCCCGCCCCCCCCAGGTAGGTGCCCCCTTATTTGGATGTAACTTGCTGATGATGGGGAAGGGAATGACTGGTTTATTGGCACTGAATGGGGGATGTACATGCAGGCAAGGTTAGCTGGTTAGTTATCAGATTTGATTCGTTCTTTGCAGCTGCTGCAAGCTGGAGAAAGATACTTGGTGTCTTCATACTGGGAAGAGGCTGACCAGTTCTTTCAAACCTAGTCCTCCTCACCATGTTGAAGAGCTTTCTGTAAGGCTGTAAACCAAACCAATTTTTTTTCCCCATAAGGGAATAGGAAATAGAAAGTGGTCTTTCATCTCCCCCCAACCAATTTTGCATCCTCCCTTCCATGACATATCTAGTCTTTGGCAGCATTGTAAACCTGGTATTATAGTTCCTTAGGAGGTCGTTAAAATATCTCAGGTTGACTGGAGACGAATGATACTCAAACAGCTATGATTTTGACCCAAGAGATGGAGTGTGCCTTAGCTGTTGCAGACTTTGGACATGGGCAAGGTGTTTAGTGTGAGGTGAAGACTGCTCTAACTGAAGGTCGCAGTCCTGGTCTGATAGATGCCTGATCTAGCAGCGGTTGTTCCCAAGCTCCGGAGATGGCTGAAGCGTGTGAAATGTAGTCTTGCAGTTGCCTTAATCGGAAATCGGTGACCATGCATAAATGCTCCATCAGCTGAACCAAGTGTCTGACGCTGCTGACACATTTCTCCTTGGATCAGAGAAGGAAGTGCCAAAATTGAAGTCAGGACCTCTTTGGGGCACACTTTGTGTTTTCCTCTGTGTCCTTGGTTTACATTAAGTACAGGAGCTAGGGAGCTGCTGAATCACGCACAGTGACTGATTGCTGCTTCCTGCCTCCTGTTTAATGTTTTAGTGATTAGAATGTTATGGGAAAATGGAAGGCTTAAGCCGAAAAGAGAATTGGCCCTGGGGCATCAGACCTGTGCTTTAGGAAGTTGTCCTGATGCCTGGGCTGTGAAGTGAGATGTTCTTGCTTCAGTTTCCTGTCTTGGAGCTGTAATGCAAGGAAATCACCGTGGAGAATGATGAATCACTTGAAATATAGCTGAAGAATTGAAGGTATCTCAATTTTCAGGAGCGTGCAATTCAAGTCCCAGTCTCTGAAATGATGTAGTTGTCCAGTATTCACCTCTCTGGTCAGGGCCACGTTGTTGTGTTTTGTTAGTGAAGAGTTTGTTAAAAAGTAATGGGTGTGTGAGCCTTTTGAAGTATTGAAACCAACTTTGTACATTTAAGTCCCAAACAGAATTTGAGAAATGCCTTACAGGGAAGGTAGTTAAATTTTCATTCTGTTGTGCATGTTACGCAGGTACTTCGATGGCAACTTGGAGAAGCTCTTTGCAGAGTGTCATGTAATTAATCCAAGTAAAAAGTCTCGAACGCGCCAGATGAACACAAGGTCATCAGCCCAGGATATGCCTTGTCAGATCTGCTACCTGAACTACCCAAACTCGGTGAGTATGTGGCAGCCAAGGTGGCGTCTGACCAATAACTCCCCCAGCTTTGCTCTCTGAAACGTAACATTTTGGGTAGAAGTCTGTAAGGACTTTTCCAACACTAATTTAAAAAAGGCCTTTGAAATGAAACTGAGATTTCACTTTTGTCATTGGATCTCCTGAGCTATAGGAGATGCATAAAAAACAGTGTTCAAAATTGTTTCTTAGTGCAATAAACCTTATGTCTTGTGTGCTGCAGCTGATCCAAGTAACGTGGTAGGGGACCACAGAATTATGTAGTGCTTTATATGTTGTCTTTAATTCTTACTGTGTTGTTTCACACCTTTTTTGTTAAGCAAACCTCAAACATTAGTGGGTTACCCAAAATGGGATTGTATTTCAAATGACATTATTACCCCTTCTGCAAAAAACCTTTGAGAGTGCTGGGGTCTGGGCAGCATTGTAGTGAAGTTCTTCAGAAAAAAGCAAGCAGTAAATAAAGTGATTTTTACAAAGATCAGGTAACAATTGAGACATGCAAATAAATGATATGCTAAAGAAAAAAATATCAGGAAAGCATGACGGGCGAAGGGATTTACTTAAGTAGGATGACAAGACAGGAAACTACTTATAAAAGTAGTAAATAATGATGCAAAACAGTCAAGCTAGAAAGCCCAGAATAAAACCGAGTAGGAGTAGAAGTGAAATAAAGTTGTGCTGTTTGGAGAACACAAGCCATGTGGATATCTTTGGATCTTTATCATGTTTGTGCAATACCACCTTAATTGAAGAAGGTGAGGGTAGAAGTGCTTGCTGGGGCTCTCAGTCTTCTGGTTTGTGGTAAGATTGATGATGGTGCTTTTTTTTTTTTGTAGCTATTCACAAATACTAAACTTTCTGATCACTAATCAGAGGTCCAGGTTTCTGCTGTGTTTTGTACAGACCAGCGACTCGTTGTGACTTTGCAGGGGCAGGACATAATGATGGGAGATCCTGGAAGAAAACGAGATCAGTGGAGAAGCTCAAACAGGAGAGTCCCTCTGTGGCTTTGCCAAAAGGCAGGGTGCTGACATAGACGAGGAATTCTTCCTTTACTGGAACCTACTATTCCTGGTGGAGCTGCCCTGACCCTCCAAAACACCCTGACTTGTGCCCGACCTTTAAAGAGCAAAGCAAACCTTACGTGAGGCTTCCACGCTTGCTCTGGGTCTGTTTTAGGAGCTTGCTTTTCAGCAAGAACGGAAACCATTATGAGCTTTGGGGTTTATGGGCAGCCTTGGATAAAGTAACCTTGCTGCTGTAGCCTGACTGCAAGCCTTTTCCTTGCTCTGGAGCTGGCAGAGCAAAGCGAAGCCTGGTTTTTCAGGCAGCTGAGATTGTCAGTGTTACGATCACTATTGCTCTTAAGCCAGTAACCACAAGCCTTCATGCATCTCCTTTTAAGCCTTGTATGCACTGACATCCTTTTTAGAGACTAGCTGCAAAGGAGAATTGTTGCTTGCTGTATATGAAGTGGTACACTGAAAAAGAAAGACAAGCTTGAGAAATTTGTTTGGCCCTCTACCTTGTGTTAAAATCCTATAGTTTAATCACTGCAGACTTTCTGTGTTGGGTAGTAAGGAAGGAATTATGATTTTGGGTTATACAACATTTTAAATGAGTGTAGGAGAAGGATTGAGGGGGAGGGAAATGGGAGGAGACATCTTTAGCATCTTCATGTCTACGTCCAGAAAAGGTCTTGGCAACTTCAGATTTAGATGTCACATTCTTACTGTATTGTTCTTCCCTTTTAAATGTAGTTGCTGTGCTGGGTGCTAACAATCCGCCCAGCACAGCTGAGGCCTCTCCTCTTGGGGCGGGTACGTGTGCGGCCTGCGAAGCAGCTTTCTGGATGCTGGGAAGAAGTGCACGAAGCACACTAATACTCCTTGGTTTTGTAGTTCAAATAGCACTTTAAAAATAGTAGCGGCCCAGTTACCACAAGAGCGGTCTCTTAGCTGTAACGGTGAGATATTGCAAGTGAGCAGAGGTGTGTCTGTATTGTTAGTGTTGATTTAAGTCAAGAGACAGGAGAGGGGAACCTCTCTGTTTCTTTGCTATACATAAGTAGTAGTTTTCCTATATGCTCCAACTTTTATGATTTCTTCTTTAAAAGGCTGTAGAGTCTCTGTAGTGTCTAAGGGGACTGTAAGCCATCTGGTTTGAAGTCTGTTTTCAAGCTGTTGTAGTCAATGTGAATTATAAATTCTAGGATAAATTACGTTAAATACCCAACCTAAAAATCTCAGCTTCTAAATCCTCTTGCAATGGTCAGTTTTGGTTTTTTATTCCTTAGAAAAAGCTGTATTTTTTTTGTGAGAGATCTTTTCAGCTAGTAGTTTGGAGTAGCGCATGCTAAGAAATTTTACAATGTACAGCTATTACAGGAATGTAAGTGTCTTGAATATTCACCCTCTCGTGGGATCATTGCAGGTGGTATTTGTCTGCCTTTTAAAGTACGTATAAAGGAAACATGCAGACTTTAGAGCTCTTCAGTTACCTCCAAAGAGCTGTGATTTGTGGTTTTGGGAAGCACCTGCAGAATGAGGCATTTGATGCTCACAAGGCAGCCTGGCACCCTGATGGTTTGAATGCTTCAGGGAGATACTTTAGTCCCTCTGCGTCCCCGTGAACCTGTGTCAAGTCCTAGTAGGTATTTCGGGTGAAACCTGTACTGGTGAAGACAGGACTTGAGAGGGTTGTGGCTTTGCCCACCTTCTCTCTTGCTTCTCGCCCTTCAGGTTCCGCTTGAGAGGTTAAGCTGCTGGGGTGAGGGTGTTGGAGAAACATCGTGCTATTGCCCAGACTGTTTGTTCTAAGGACATGCGGATTACTTAGTCTGTTGGTGCTGTCGTAACTACTGAAAGTAAAGAAAGCCTGAGTGAGGCTGTCGTGGTAAGCACATCTTGGAGCAGCTGATGCCTCCTTTGATCAGTTTGACTCTGCCAGAAGAGCGGGGACAGGTATTGAATGGCAGCGTGCAGCTGCTGGCACCTGCCGTCACAAGAAGAGTAGGTGATGAGTACAGATAGGGTGAAAGTAGAGCTGTCCCCTGCGATAACGACTGTTTCAGAAGTCAGTTACCCTCAGTGGTTTTAAGTTGGCTGTTTTGCTTGCTCCCTTGACATCTGCTGTCAGCTTAGCCAAAAATAATTGGGAACTCCCTCAAAGTAAAGAAATGAGTTGAAAGATACTCTGAATTCCTTGCACCCTGGGAGGAAGCATGGTGGCTGCCTTTTGTGTGGGCACTTAGCAAATCTCTTCACTGCCTGACATGCGAGTCTTAACCGAAGTTGTGTGCTTGCCTGTGTTCTGTAGTGCTTCCTTGTGTGTGCTTGCCGCAGGAGTATTTAGGTTCATTANAGATACTCTGAATTCCTTGCACCCTGGGAGGAAGCATGGTGGCTGCCTTTTGTGTGGGCACTTAGCAAATCTCTTCACTGCCTGACATGCGAGTCTTAACCGAAGTTGTGTGCTTGCCTGTGTTCTGTAGTGCTTCCTTGTGTGTGCTTGCCGCAGGAGTATTTAGGTTCATTAAGGGATGATCTCCTTGTCCGTGCTTTGTTCCCATCACACGTGGAGAAGCCATAATTCTGGGAAAAATCAGTGCCGTCTTTCAGGCTGATTGGGATCCCAAAAGTTACAGAAGTTGGGGCTTTTCTACTGTGACCCTGCATCTCCAGGGG
>VZSC01011377.1:0-14101 GCA_013398225.1 Steatornis caripensis
AGACGTGCCCTGCTTGTTCTCGCCCTTCCTCGCCCGAGCAGTTCTCCCTGCACCCCACATCCAGGGTGCCATGAGCCAGGGAGAGAGGACCGTAGATAACAGGCTGCTGGAAGGCTTGGGATTTTAGGCCGTCCCTCCCTTAGCTTCCTCCAAAGGATGGGTGAGCACACGGGGAAGGAGACGTGCGGCAGGGCGGGCCAGACGCTGCCCCCTGCCCCGCAGAACAAGGGATGGTGGCAGCTGCCCGCACAGCTGGACGTGCTGCGGGACACCAGCCATGCCGGCAGCGCCGTGGGAAGGCAGCGGCAAGGTCAGGCGCCGACAGCGCGGCGGGCACGGCGATGTCGCTAGCAATTAGCCCGGGAGATAAACATGGAGCACAAAGCAGAGAACACGCGAAGGGGGGTGCTACCATCTCACCTTGCGAGATGCTTATCTATGTATTCCTGCAGCTCCGACACCTGCTCCTCTGCCACGACCGCCCGAGTCAGCAGCTGGCTCCTCTCCTGCTCCAGATCCTCCTGGAGGGGCAAGGAAACATGGAGAAAACGGGCGAGACAAACCACCCGGCTCCAGCACCGCTTGGCGTCAGGCTGCAGAAGCGACGGAAAACTGATGCGCTCGGGGAAAGGAGCGCGGTGACAACAGCGCAGCTTTGTGCAGGCAGTGCTGCTCAGGGCACCGGCCGGGCAGACCACGCAGCCTTGGCTGGCCGGAGCGCAGGCATGGGGGCCAGGGCCACCCCAGGACAGGCGGTAACCGCCGCCCGCCGAGCCGGCGTTAACTCTGCCAGAGCCTTCACAGAGAACTGGCGGAGCGCTCGCTAGATTTGGCGCTCGGACGCAGGGAGCTTTCGCACCTTTGCACGGGTAGTTTGTTGCAAAGGGAAACGGCCTTCCCTTTTGGATAAAAAAAAAAACCCATTTGCTTTTTGCGCGGTGTCTCTGGGCAGTAGATCGTCATCTTACCCAAGTTAACTGCACCGTCCCTGTGTCACCAGGAGGGTCTGAGGGTGCGCGACTGAGCTCCCCCCCACCCCGAGACGCACAGCAGAGCCAGGAGCGGGAGCTGCTCCCAGCGCAGCGCTCCAGCCTCCGAGCCACGGCGTCTCCCTTCTTTTGGCCGCAAAGACGCCCACAACGTAGGTGTCAAGCTTTATGAGACCAGGGGAGCGGGGAGCACTTCCTCAGGTCGCTGCGGACAGAGGAAGGCACGACAGGGAAGCAGGTCGGTAGCACGTCTATCGCCTTGTCGAGCACAGAAATCCGAGCCTCTGCTCGGTTTCCAAAGCCAGATCCGTTACGTGTGGCAGGGATCCCTGTGCCAGCGTTTCTCCCCAGCGGCCCCATCACAGCCGGACAGCAAACCCCACCTCAGCCAAACCCGCTCCCAGCGAGCATCGCCACGGCTTCATGCGTTGCGTAGAGCAGCGTTGCGGATGGAGAGCGCTCTCCTCCCCGCTCTGAGCCACGCCGTCCCCCAGTGCAGCACAAATATCCTCGCGCCCGGGGGGAACCAAACTGGGAAGCTGACGCAGATTCAAACTAGACTTGAACCAGGGCGAATATAATCCCAGTTTGTTATACAGACGCCTAAATGCTTGTGCTGAAACGAGAGGGAGCGACGCAGCCCAGCAGTGGGCAAGGCTCCGTGCAAAGCTTCCCGGCCCCAGCCCGGAGCAGCGTGTTGGCCCCAGCGCAGCACCTACCCGAGGCAGCACATCTTTGACACGTGGGTAAGGGATAAGCGTTTTTCCAGATGAGCGGTTGCGGACCTTTACCTGCGTGGTGCGTGCGAACTCCCGCAGCTGCTTCCGGACCACTGCCCAGCCCGCCCCATCCAGCTGCCTAGGAGAGAAAAGCAGATTTTGATCATGCCCAGACGTTCGAATCCAGCCCATCCGCAGGTCACAGAGCTCTCTTCAGGGACTGGACACAACTCGTGTCCCTCAGACCATAAACCCCAGCGCTCTGAACGTTTTCCGTCCCGATGCCCCAGACTTCTTTAGAGGCGCCGTCCCTGCGGCCGGGCCTGAGAGCCGCAGCCCTTCCGCCAACCTAGGATTCCCCGCTGCGACCGCTGGGTTTGTTCCAAGTTCGCACCAGCGCTCGTCCGTCAGAGGACTCCGCGCGGAAAGGGTCCTTAACCTGACGCCGCGGGACCGCACTCGGCGGAAGCAGAGGGCGATCAGCGCCGAGCGCTGGTGCTTTTCATGGTTCTGAGCACAAACCCGCCCGCGCTGGTCGCCGAGCGCGCTAGGTGCGCTGTCTGTGCGGCCCGGCCGTGGGAAAGTTCTTCCTATTCTGTCCCAGTGTGAATAAGCAAAATACAGGTCACATCTGATGCTCGGGGAATTTGGGTTCTATGACGGGAGGAATGCATTGTGCTCCGAGAGCGGCTCCGCTGTGATGGCCAGAGTTCCCTCTGGCGGCTGCGGCCTCGTGGCCCAGGCACGCGGGAAATCGTGGCTGAGATTTCGTGGGAGCAGAAGCGAAGGGAACAATAAACGGCGAAGCCGCGCCGCCGATAAAGAGGAGAAGCAGCAGTAATGACAGCCGAAGTGCTGCGGTGGCACCGGGCTTTGCGTCTCCAGCTAGAGGAACGAGGTAATGGCGTGCGTGAGACCCGTCAGCGCGCACAAAACAAGGGTTCGAAGCGTGCAGAGCCTCTGGGCTGCTACAAAAACCCTTAACAAGATGCATCACGGAAGTGCGGGCTCTGGTACTTCTCTGTCTTGTTCCTGCGGCAAGCCTGCCAAAACGAGTGCGTCTCTTCGAGGACTACCGCTGCCTTTAGCACGGCAGAGCCTGGTTGAGACCGCCCCGGAGCGCGCTGGCTCAGGCACTGACCGGCTCCTCCGTGCTGGCATCCAGTCACCGGAACGCCTGACATGTTTTCTAGGCTACCTCATTTTAAAAGGCTGAAAAACCCCAGCTCGGATTTCTCCCGCGCTTTGTTCCACCTCTCCACAGCTATCAGTTGATAGGGTTTCAACAGAATAATGGCACAGGGGGAAGGGACCCACGAAGAATGAGCAGATACAGGGCGCGTCAGGAAGCCGGGAGGTATCGGAACAGGGTCCCCCGAGGGTTCCCCAGCCCAGCTTCCGTGTTGGGAGGGAGGAGAAACAAGGCCGCCCCGAGCTGGTGGTGTTCACATGCCCTTCTCGGGTTGTGATCCACCAAAGCCCTCGGGCGGACGCTAAACTTCAGCTTCTAAGGAGATCGGCGAGACTAAAAACACGATTAAATCAAGCATGTGCTTAAGAGCTTTCTTGGACCAAGGCCCAAGTGACCAACTCATTTCACCGCAGGAAACGCTGCGCGGAGACGACAGCTGGCTTTTCTCCTCGGATGAGCCCCTCTCAGCTCGCTTTCTCCCTATTTACCGTCTCCAAGCAAAGCAGGAAAGACTCCCCGATCCGCGCAGCAAGGAGAATTCAAAACTACAAACGTCCCGAGAAACAAACCGCACTTACTGCTCAGCAGACAGCCGAAAGGCAGAGGGTCCCGTCGGTCCTTTCTGAAGGCAAAGGGAGAACGGTATTCCCGTAAGCGTGACCCCATCGCGATCTCACCGCCGTCCCTGCCACTTCGAAGCGGCGCCTCGCGCTCTTAACAGCCGCCAGCGCCCTGGCAAGGAAGCGGTGTGCCGCACAGCCTTAAGGTTTAGGTCTCCCAGCCTTTTGATTTTTAAATGAACGTTATCTGGCGCGAATGAAGCAGCACGTCTCTGCCCAGGCAGACAGAACCAGCGGGAGGACGGGGAGCCGAGCGGCGTGTTTCTGACCGCGGTCTCGTGCTCATTTAGCTAGTCACGCCGAGGCAAAGGCATTCAAGAACAGAAAACCCTGCCCTGTGCTCCCTTACCTCTTCTTTCAGCAGCGAGCGAGTCTGCTGGCCTGGCAGCCCCCCCCTAACATCTGCTACTCCTCAGCCCTCCCAGAGCTCCGTGACCCCAATCCATGGGGCTGCCATGCCACAAGGGGACTGCTTGGACACCCCATCTCTTCCCAAAATGAGAAAGCGAGCAAGCACCAGCCTCGCCCGTGCCGCAGGCACCGCAAACGCCCAGGCAATGCCTAGGGAAGGGGCCGAATCTACGGCTTGCCCATCGCCCCCGGTTTCACCCCCCCCTCAGAACGCCAGCAGCCCCGCCACCACCTTCTGCAGTTCATGTAACTGCAGCTCCAGTTTTGCTTTCTCCTCGCGCAGCCGGTTGAGCTCCCGGGATGTGTTTGCCAGCAGCTCTGGGTCTGTGACGGAAAAGTGGAGCTCGGCAGGGCCACAATCCATACTGCTGCTGCCCAAGGACCGGATCTGCTCGCGCTGGAGCCTGTAACACACCGGAGGCGTTAGTCCCTGGCAGCTTTGGTTAGGTAACAACGCCGAGCGTTGCTGGTGGAGGTACCCTTTGCCTGGAATCTGCTGGCTTCTGGCCGCCGCGAGCCGCTCCACCTGCCAAGGATAAGTGGGAGAGCCCAGCAGCACGCACGATATTCCTGGGAGCGTTTCTGAGAGGAGCTTGTCCTAGAGCTATTTGTGGCTTTTATGCCACAAGAGTTTCTGCTGCTTCCCACAGCCCAAGCTGCTGAGCGAGCTGTGGAGCAGAGCGCTGCAGGGATGGGCTGGGAGGCAGGAGGTATTTGTGGTACCTCTGCGTTTCCACACCAGCCACCACGCCATCAATCTCTCTAAATTTTACGCAGGAGCAAAGCAGCTCCAGGGCGTCCAGAGCGCTCTGACGTGTAGCTGGGGACCCCTTGCTCCCGGCTTGCGATGAGCAGGGAGCTAGACGTGCGCTCCAGATCCTCTGCCCCGCCTGGGAGCCCCGCTTGCCTCCCTCTCGGCCAGCGGTCTGGGTGCCACAGGGCACTTCCACTTGGTCCTTAGCAATAAGCTGAAGAGGCAGAGGGAGCCCGCACCCCGGCTTAGCCCTACCCGTAAGCAATCAGCAGGTTCTCATGCTTCTTGACCAAGTCCTTCATGCGTTTCTTGTAGCCACGTGCCGCTCCAGCCAGCTGCTCTTCCCGAGCCTTGTAGGAAGCCCTGATGTCCTTCAGCATGCTCTCCACAAAGCGTTTCATGGGAGCGTGATCAGCTGGGGCCTCGCTAGGCCCCGTTACGTTGCCGGATTTGCTGTCCATGTAGTCCTTTAAACATTCAGAGAAAGAAATCGAGGTGATCCAGTCGTTCCCTAAGGCACGTAACCCATTTCCCACGGGGAAGGTCCAGGCATATTTGTGTTACCAGCACAGAGAATAGGGAATACGTTCCATTTCCTACGAGCAGGGAAGACTAATTCACTGCCATCCCGGCCCCGCAAGACCCGCCTAGGGAAACACGAGCCAGCGTTGGGAGTTACCATCCCTAGTCCCGTTTTTCCACCGTGCCCCGCTCTCTCGGCGAGCTAGGAGATGCTTCGACATTGCTCTGTCAGGAATTAAACTATTCTTAATAGTAAAAATTGCTTTGCGTGGTCTCCTGGTCCATCACCACACCGTGTTCTTCGGCGCCAGCCTTCTCCCAGCACAGAAGCTCTTGCCAAAACGTGCTTACGGCTGCCTAGGAGCGGAGAAAGAGAATTCTTCCCGCTCTCACCGCTCAATATAATCAGGTATCCACGCCTGGACCTGCCCGAAACGCCTGTCTTGCGCCGAGTCCTCAGCACGCTCTGGGGGCCCTACTCTACGTGAAAGGCGCTTGTTCCCGGAGCAGGTCGCCGGCACCGGTGTCACACAGCTCCGTGGCCAAGCTCGGAGGCTGGCAGAGCTCCCTGCGGGGACAGCAGCAGAGCCACCACGGAGGCGGCGGCAAAGCCAGGAGTGGCATCGCCTGGCCTGCCCAGGGAGGTCGTCAGGGTACGGGAGATTGGAAGCCAACCGTAAATAAGAGGATCTTTCAATCCAAGTAACCTGAGCAAGACAGAAAGTCCCAACAGGAACTCACAGACCCTTTAGTGTGGCCACACAGGAAATCTGGGCGAGGAGGGGGGCTGGCATCTCCTCCCCCAGGCCGAGCCGCGGGCAGAGCCCCCTTCCAGCCGCGAGCGCGGCTCCCCGAGCCCCAACCGCCCGCTCCGCTCGGCAGCCCAGCCAGGAGGCGAAGCAGCAGCAGCCCGCAAGCCAGCGCGGAGAGCCCTCCCCAGGCCGGGAGAGCCCCTGGGGCCGGGGTTACCCACCGCCACATCCCTGATGCACTGCGCAAGCCGGGAGCGATATTCCTCGTTCAGCTCCTTCAGCCGGAGCTGCAGCCGGGAGTTCTCCGCCTCCGCCTCTTGGAGCTGGCTCTGGGAGCTGAGCAGCACCTAGGCACAGCAAACACGCTCCACGCTCGCCGCTGCCCTCGTCCTCCGGCCGAGCAAGGGGCGCTAGGAAGCTCCGTAAGAGATGGGGCGCTTCGTTTCCAGATATTCAGCTTCACGAGAGCTGGGAACGCCCCGGCTTTTCGCAGGAGCCCACTGGAAACGTTTATAGTCTCTATTGCCCTGCTACCTTCGGTCATTCGCGATCCCCCCCGCCCGGTGATTTCGCCAACCCTTTCTAAACATCAGAGAACAAAATTCCTCGCGCCACCCGCGGCAAGCAGCACCCTCCACCACGTGCATCGCACCCCTGGAGAAGGAGGCCGCGCACGGGGGAGCGCCTCGGCACGACAAACTCCCTGGAGAGGGGCACGTGTCGCGGTACCTCAGTACGAGACGCCCACCCCTGCTCGCGCCAGGAGGAGCGGGTGAGCAGGGGCAGTCCTGGGGGCTGGGGCTGGAAGGGAGCCTGCCCTCACCGCTGACTGCTCCACCAGCTTGTGCTGGGTGTCCCCGCTCGCCCTCTTCGCCTCCTGCAGCTCCTTCCCCATCGCGATCCTGGGCACGCAGAAAGAAGGTGCGTTTGTTTTCAACGCCCAGACTTCTCTGTGCGTCCGATACAGGCAGCGCTCGGAAGGAAATCACTACGGGACGGCAGAACTCTGGCAGCAGCAGCTGCCGGCGCCCCCCAGGTGCGTGCCAGCCAGCTCTCACGAGAGCGCTCACGACCGACGGGGAGCGTCCCTCCCCGGTCCGAGGGTCTAGTTCTCCAGCACCCCTGCTGTGGCAGCTTTTCCCGGGACACCGACCCCCTGGCAGCCTGCCGATGGAGGACCCGCTGTGGGGGTAAGGGCTAGGGCTGGATTCGTCTGTGGGCTGTCACACGTCTGCCGCGTGTGTCACGGAAGGTGGATTTTCAGGGGTGCGTAGTCAGGTGCCTGAACACCACCGGCTTCTAAGCGGACATCCAAGCCTCTTAAGAGCCTTGAAAACATCGGGTTTTGCTTCCACACCTCCCCTGTCCCAAGGGTAAACCCTCGTTTCCCACCCCGCACGCCAGCAAAGCCCGGCTGCCTCCTCTCCTGCGCCCAAGGGAGCCGCAACGAGCTCCACCAACGCCCAGCCGAGCAGGAGGACGTGCCCTCGAACACTCACACTCTCTCTTCCAGCTTCTGCTGCTGCGAGTCGTAGGTTTGCTTCAGTTTTTCAAGCTCCACTTTTATGTGATCCTCGTTTCCAAGCAACTGAGGGACAAACGAAGAGGAGGATGAGACAGACAGCAGCGGGATTCATGGACGGGGAAGCCCAGCCGACCAGCGACATACTGGAGAAAGGACAGGTTTAACTGGGAGCGACCAGTGCCCCGCGGCACACCAGGAGCGGCGCGTGCTCTGGCGACGGGGCACGCCGAGGTGCACGCGTGGTGCTCCGCCAAGGCACAGTCTCGCTCCGGGAGTCGGATGCGCAGCAGGAGCCCGTGGCAGAGCCCAAGCTGGTGTCGCACGGGCTGCGGGTGCGACGGAGGGAGGGAGGGAGCGCCTCGGTGCTCTCCGTTTCGGGTGCTTTATCACCCCCACCTTTCCCAAGTAACAGCAAGGAGGAAATAAGCAGGCGTCCTCCGCGCTTATTGACTTCTACACTCCTGCCTCTGTTACCCCGGGGGCACCGGCCGAGGAACCACAGCTGCCCTCTCTCACCTTTTGCCTCCACGAGAGCTGGACGTATTCTAGCCTCGTTTTTCAACTGCGCAGCTTAAAAAAAAAAAAAAATCTAAAAACTTAAAATAAATCAAGGCATGAGCTAATCCACGACACTCAAGTCAGCACCAGGAGGTGCCAGCCAGTCGGAATAAATTCCCCCTCCGCTTCCCCGAGGATCCGGCGGCAGACCCCCACACACTCACGTTTCTCTCCAGCTTTTGCCGCTCGTGTTCAGAGGCAACTACGTCTCCTGGCTGGTTTTAGTAAGAGACAGAAGAAGGTGGCTGTTAGACCCGGGTTCCCCAAGGAGCTGGCGACAGGGCAGAGGGGTCCTTACCTTCACGCTCCGAGCCGAGAGACGGCGCACCACTGCTCGCACCCTTTCCAGCTCGGCGGGGCAGCGGTTGCTCTCCGTGCCGGGCAGGGCGCTCCTGGCGCCGGCCAGGTTGAGCAGCTCTAGGCTGAGCTCTTCATTCTTCCTGACCTGCCGGGTCAAACAAGAAGGAAAGAGCTTCTGAAATGCCGCCTCTCCGGCTCCGCACGCTGTCTGCTCCGCACGCGCCCGCTGCTCTCGGGGTGTACGCGGGGCAGGCGCTCACACCCCCTCCTGAAAGCTAGTTTTCTTTTTAGTTCTCTCTCGTATGTCCAAAGATACCGGTGGTTTTCTAATTGACATGGCAATGCAGGGTAAGTGTCATCGCCGGGTACCACGGGGATTATCCCCATGTAGCCTCACCGCTCGCTCTCGCGTTCAGACACAGCCGCCGGCGCCAGCGCAGCGCCGGGCACAGCTCTGCCACCACCTCTGCGTCCTGACCTCCAGCCTCCCTCCTCCCTCTGACCCCGTCCCCCTCCTCACAGCTTCCCAACGCTTCCGGCATGCCTTTCCCTGTACAACTGGCTTGGAACAGCGCTGGACTCCAGCACGGAAGAGAAGGGCCAACTCTCCGTGCGCGTAGGCTGACGCCACCCCGCTAATTCCGGTCCTGTTTGAACGCGCCCCTCCAGCAGCAGGCGGCCCACAGCAGCGCGTCGGCAGCGAGACTCAAAGCGGTGCTGGTGCGACGTGACGCGTTTCCGAAAGATAAAGAGGATCTGGTTGAGAAAGGCTCCGTTACAGGTGATCTGGAGGGAACGCTGGGGGAATTCGTGTCTCGCGGGAGGGTTTCTGTGTAGGTAACAAAGCTTTGATGGGGTTTATGACTGGGGACAAGCTTGAGTAATTGTTACCATGGCAGTGAAGCGGGAGGATGGGAGGCAGGGGTCACCTGAGTCATCCGTGGCGAGAACAGCTTATCAAAAGATAGCACAGGGTGGGCTGAGGGAGAGAGGAGAGGAGAAAAGGGGCTGACAAAGAGGCGAGACACACAGCTGTGAAAACTGACGGCTCCGCAGAGACAGGCTGCTTGCTCCCCAGCCGAAAACGATCCATCTGCAGCGGTGAGCCCCCCCAGTTTGGTCGGAGGGGGTCACACAGAGCGCAGAAGCACCGGTCTAGCGAAAGAAAGAGGCAGTCCCGCGTTGGCGATGGGCTCCGCTGCCTCTCCTGCGCGCCAGGGAAAACCCCGGTGTGGAACCGGCTCGCGGCCGTTCGGGTTCCCTCCGACGGCCTCACTTTCTGCCGCCGACGCAGACGGCGTAAGCCTGCCCGACAAAAGAGGAGGAGGAAACGGAGAGTCGAGAAAAGGTCAGAGTCCTGAAAGGGAAGAATGTACGGCGCGTTAGAAAACAGGCGCAAAGTGACTGGCTGGCATCTTCGGGAAGGCGCCTCCCCAGGGACGGGCAAGGCGAGCTCCGCCGCGCTCCTTCGCCGGGGACAGACACGGGGCGATGTGTGAATCGAGCCGTACAATGGGGGCCGCGACAATTCAGAGGCTCTAACTGTGCCCGTGCGAGGGGCCGTGAATGAGCTCGCCGAGCTGCTTCTGCGCCAAGCAGCCATGACAACATATTGGCAAGGTCACAAGTAGCACTTGTAATTGGGAATGTGTAAAAGGTTCATTGTCTCCTCAGAAGAGCGCCGGGGACGGGGAGGGGGCAGAACCGCACGCTGCTTTTCCCATTTCCTTTGGGAAAGGCCACACTGGGAAAATAATGAGCAAGAGGCCCACGCCGTGACAAGTCCCAGGCTGCCAAGGTGGAGCCTCTTTTGCTTCAGGCAGGGATGTTTGGTAGTCGGAGCCAAGGAACCGGCGTAAAACCCTCAGCCTGTGAATTGCAACCAAGGAGTTCACCTTCGGCTTCTGGACCCTGCTCCATCGCTTCTTCAGGACGCTACGCAGGCGCGCAACTGAATCCGCGTGCTCTCGCCCCCTGAAAGCTTCCAGGACCCGTGGGGAAACAGGCTGTCATTACCACCAACCCGTTAAACCCAGCACGTTAGAGATGTCAGCCACCTGAAAAGCCAGTTTTTGACTAACACATTGCACCCCCCTGGGGACAAGAAGCAACCAAGACTGCTGAACGCCGAGCTGCTCGTCCGCAGCCTGGCCGTACGGCGCGCTGTGCCTCGACGGGGTGGGTTCACACCCCTGCAAGCCGCTGAGCTTGCCTCCACGTGAGGAATTTCCAGTTCTCAGCTTACGGCAGGCAAACGATCGCTGCACAAGGGTCACTAACTCGCTTATTTGCAACGGGACGGTCACGGCCTCGTGCACTCCTCTCCCAGAGCTCTGCGGAGCAGTGCCCCCCCGTAAAGACAGACCGGATGCTGCCTGAACCGGCACGCCTGGTTCCAGCCCCACGTCTTCCCGTCACAGCTCTGCACGGCGCCAGCACGGTAAATTTGGCTGAAGCAGCGAAACTACCCGCCGGGGAGGGAGGCTGGAGGGTGCCAGTCACCCGATCCAATTCGAAAAGGAGAGCGAGGGAGGAGAGGAAGGTCTGTTGAAGTAGCTGTTCTTGCCAGAGAAATACACAAATCTGGGTCCAAGAGACTTCAGTTCGTAACCGCTAAGCTACGAGTCACCGGGAAGCTCGCTGTATTTTAAGGGACAGTCAGAACCTTGCTTACGCTCCGTGTTCTTACAAACTTGCCCACCTCAAAAACTTCCCGGCCCCTTCCCGCCGCCGTACCCAACGAGAGCGGCTGCAGTCGGTTCGCGCGCAGCCCGCGCAAGCCGTGCAGAAGAAAAAGGGAAACGAAGCGTGCTGGCAGCCAAGAGGGACCTGCGGTGTGCGCTGACACCGGCCCCGCAGTGACCTCCTCGGTGCTCCTAGGAATCCGGGATGGCCCGAAAGGAGACGGTCAGCGCGGGCTCAGCACTGTCCGCGCCGAGCAGAGCAGGTTCCGCAAGCCCTGCTGGAAGGTGACCGTGCTACGCGAAATCCCCGGGCCCTGAAAACAAAACCATGCCCGAGCTACGCTGTCTCACAGCGGGCAAACCTTACTGGACCTGAGCTGGGTACGCAACGCAACGCCAACCGCGCTGCCTGCAGATGAGCTCATTGCGAGGTGGAGTCGAGAGCGCGGGGACGAACGCTGCAGCCTGTCTCACCTCCTGGTCCAGTTCCTTGCCTAGGGCCAGGTAATTGCTTTTCAAAATGATGTACTCATCCGCCAGCTCCTTCCGACTGGTCTCCAGAGCGTGCAGACGTTCCCGTAAGGCATCCCGCTCCCCGGTGACCTTCTCGCTGCAGAGCTCCAGCTCCAGCACACGGTTCTCCAGGGCCAGGAGCTGCAGAGGGGACGCAGCAGAATTAGACTGCGGCAGAGAGCAGCAGCAATCCCAGGGCATTTCTTTGGCCGAACGCGTTCTGGCACGCTATGACTTAGGGGGAGATGAGTTCCATGCGAGTTATCTGGGGCGTCAAGGGGGAGCCCATTACTTTCGCTAAAGCCAAGGGCATACACAAGCAAAGCAAAGACAGATGCGTAACAAACTGTGGTTCTGGATAAAGGTATCGGCAGAGCTGAAGCCGGCTACTTCAAACTTTTGGATACCGTATTTTTCAGTTCAAAGTTCTCCGTCTCACACCGCTCCTTCAGTTTGTTTGTCTCGATCTGGAGATCAACAAGGTCTTTGGAAATCTAGGCGAGAGAAAGGACATTATAAAGGCCGTGGACCGATTCTGAGGCCAACATACTGTTTGAATAGGTGACACCGGGGAACGTGAGCACAGCACGTACGCCCCCAGAAAGAGGGCCCAGCATTTCCGCTGCAGATGCTCCGGCATTCATGACTCGGTTCTCTCCAGTTCCCAAAGCATTTGTTTTACCTTCAGTTTTTCCTCTTCACCGAAGACCGTTCTGGCTGACAAATCCTTTTTGGAGCCAGGCAGCTTCCCCGTCCTCTCCTGCAGTGCCTCTCCGAGCCCGTACAGCCTCTCATTCCTATCCTGCAGCTGCACCTAGAGACACACAACAGCTCCGGCAGCTGGTGCCAGCCCGCGGAGCCCTCCTCTCCCCCACGCTATTCTCCCACCGAAGGGAAGAGCACGGCATATCCAGCTTTTCAGAGCTTGAACAGACCGTAGATGGCATTTCCAGCTGCCGTTTTCCTCCTGCAATTATGATTTCATTTGCAGGGCGACGGTTCCAAGACCCGGGAAGGGGCTGCAGACCTTCACGCATATATTTTTGTTAGCAAGATGCTGCACGTGCTCTGCCAGAGGACTTACGTTCTCTGCAACGCTTCCGAAGTCCATGCGTCTGGAGGCCAGGATCTCTGCAGGGTATCAGGCTGAAGAGCAAAGGAAGGATCTAAGGATCTCTACGGCAGCAACGTTTCCCTCAGGGCAGGGCACAAGCAGTGTTGCTAACAACTTTGGTTACTAGCGAGTGCGGCGTCCACCTTGATTTTAAGGTGGAGCCAATTATTACAGCCACCCCAGGAAAAAAAATGACGCTTGTCAGGAGGTTTCCATATTCCTAAGACAGCGCACAGCAGATACTGAAACGGGAAGCTTCGCAGACACCCCCGGTGAAGCAACGTTGCCAGCCTGGAGGTACCACTCCCTTTACAGCACAGACTGTTCCCAAAACCCTGCGGCAGGGATGGCCTC
Source organism: Steatornis caripensis (assembly GCA_013398225.1). Taxonomy (NCBI): domain Eukaryota; kingdom Metazoa; phylum Chordata; class Aves; order Caprimulgiformes; family Steatornithidae; genus Steatornis; species Steatornis caripensis. The sequence continues at coordinate 13,008 of VZSC01011377.1, forward strand.
CATCTCTGTTGCGGGGATCTTCAGAGAACTGCAGATCTGATTAATCCATTAATTAACCCATTAATCCAGCCATCTGCCGCAAGACCCTCCGGTAACGGCTAACATCGACTTGCTTCCAGGCAATTTTCTCTACAGTCCCCGTGTGTCCTGTGTCGGTGAGCCATCCAAAGGGTACCAGGATCTCTGAGCTCCGACCGAGCTCCAGCCGGTGACAGGAAAGACCTTCCCCAATTTACCACTTCGCATCAGAGACGCTACGTGGGAAAATACAAGTTTCAAAGCAAAGCCCGCACTGAAACAAACCCCGATTAGCCGACGGTGCTAAATCTGGATCGTGCCGGTCTACGCGCTGCCGCTGACTCCAAACCGCGCCATCCAGGCTTGGCCGGGGCAACCCCCAGGCGCGTGCAAAGCTAAAAGGACTTGAGCAGAGTCTCCGACGTGAGAGCGAGGGTAACGGAGAGCGTAAGGCACAGCGGATAACGCTGGAAGACCTTGGTGAGCGGCAGCCACGGGGTAAAACAAATGCCAGTTCTTAATCTCCTCGATTCGGGCTTATTACCCCTGCTACTTCTGTAGAGCGGGTGAGTTTAGGTAAGAACTTGCCTCTGTGAGCAGAAAAGCTTTGACAATATAACATTCAAAAAGACCATAGCGCCCAATAACTTTTTAGTATCTGCCAAAGCGAAGAAGATGAAAGAAGGAGAGGGGCCACCCTGACGGAAGCTCCGTGCCGAGCAGAGTTTACAGCTCCTCGCCGGGTCCGGGCTCTTGGAGAAGATCCCACAGCCGCTCGACGTGGATTTCACGGACGGCCATGGAAGCGAAACCCAGGGGCTGCGCTCTTTTGGGGCTCGGGGGAAGGAGAAGCTAACGAAACACGCAATTATGTCTTATTTTGCTGCAAAAGAACTTAACAGACCTGAAGTAATTTTATTAAGGTAATGAAAGCGCTGATGAGAATTCAGTCTCTTCACACCCACTGCCGAGCAGAAAGCCAAGTTCGCGCACCACCCACAGCGCCGGGGCGCTCGGAAGGCTCCGGCAGGTGCTCCGGTACATGAGGAGCCGGCCCGCAGCTCCGCTCCCCACGC
>VZSC01011378.1:0-23936 GCA_013398225.1 Steatornis caripensis
AGTGCCCGCCATTTTGTCAGAGAGTAGGGCACTTCCCTGAGCTGCGCAGCAAAGATAATTCAAGGATAACATTAGCTTTTATCTGGGATGAAGACTTAAATGGCAAGCTGCTATGAAAAATATACTCTGATAAGTAGGCAGACATGCCTCTACCTGACCCACAGCACTCCCACTTGTTTCACCTTCCCCACAATTTGCTGTGACGCCAACTAACCCCCTTGTTTTGCGTTATCAGCTCCCAACCTCAGGCTGAGTTTTCGGGCTCTCATGCTGTTTGAACACTGTTGGCATCATACTTCAAAAAGTTGCCTTCTGTTATCTCGGGTGTTTTGTGAAAGTCCGATTGTGATTGTTTTTCCCAAGTGGGTGCTGGAAACAGAATGCTTTGTTTTATCATGTGCCAGCTTAGCTACAGCACGCGCTCTCTGTGAAGCTCTCAGAAAGGGATTTTAGCTTGTTATGCACTTCAGAGCTCGTTCAGAGCTCAGAGGCCACAGATCCGCTCACTGTCCTACAGCATGTGTTTATTTCAGCAGTAATGCTGGAGTCCCCTTTAGGTGACATTTATGTATTTGTGCCTTTACTGCAGTGCTCATGTTGCCATCACTGCAATCCAAGGCACGGACCTTCAGAGCCAAAGCAATTTCGCATTGCCCTGACATTGTCCAACCTTACTGAACTGTTAAAGCTTACAAAGTACTTCTAGCTGCCTTGGGATATGGTAGAACAAGGTGAAAAGTGTTTCAAGGCAAATTCCTAATGCTGAACATTTAGTGCTCTTTTTAGGATTTGGCAACAAATTCCCAAGCTATAAATAGGATGAAGAAAGACATTTTATGGGTAAAAAATGGTCACTTCAGAGAAGACCACACGTAGAGGTCAGGTAGTGGCAGAGTGCTTCTGCTGTGCCACTTACCCCATGAGAATATTTGCTCCAGAAGCTTGTCTCTATAGCAGCATTTACCTCTACAAAGTGTTTTAACTCAGTAGGTTTTTATCCTAGATTTTTTATCTTTGGCAGTACCCGAGCAGACCATGCAAGAGCTGAGCACCCAAAGCCACTAGAACAGGTGATTTATCCTTCTGTTGTACCAAGGAAAAGTCTCCAACTTGCTGATAGAAAACTACAAGTGGAATGTGGTTTACATTTCTGGTTGCATTTTGCTAATTATTGCAGCAATTTGAAGATGTATGGCTGGCGAGACAGAGGAAAGAGAGGTTTTAAGCCCCATTCACTATTAAGAATGGTTGGAGAGAAACCTCTTAAAATGAAAGAGCAGAAGCTGCTACTTTGCTAGGCATTGCTTTCAGACAACTGCTTGACAAGTCCTTTTTAGCCCGTAGTGTTTGCCAAGGAGGTTTTTAATTATTGTGCTTCTGCCAGTGGTAACTCATCTCCTCATCCATGGGGGAGGCTACTTGGTGGCCCTCCACGGTGCCCAATTATCTGTGCAGCTGAAGATCCATGCATCTCAAAGATGTCCCATACCCTGCCTCTCCTATGTGTAGCAGAAAGAAAGGGAAGTGTTCACAACTTTTTACTGCTTATCTTTCAGACTAATTCCTTGTCTCTGAAGACAGGCTGCTCAAAACTACAGTAGACTTGCTGCTTCTCAGAGATACCTGTGTAGCAGCCTGGCCCTCAGTTTGCATCAGGGTGGCAGAGCAAATCTCTGTACTTTTTTTCCCTCTGATACAAAGTACTGCTTGTGCACAAAGACAGACAGGCTTCTGACACTACACAGAAGACATCCAGGCTCACTTAAAAACAGAAAAAAAAAACCAATTTTACATGGCACAGAGTTATTTGCAGGAGCATGAAGATCCCATAGATACAACCCAGCTGCTGTACGTTGATATTTCAGCCTTCAAAGAGCTCTTCTTCCTTTGATATTGGGCCACTGTTACTGTGAAATCCCATGCTGGGAAGCTTTAGATGGATTACTTATGCCTTTCCAGTATCCTTTCAGTTTCCATATCCTGATGCGCTACAGGAAGGCAAAATTGAGCCAGTTTGGTGTTTGTTATTTTTCTTTTTTAAAGAATTGAAAAAATAATGTTCTCCAAGAGCACCATTTTCTCACACACTGAATTGTCCTGAAGCTTTTGTACTGCAAACATGACTAATTAGATCTCGTACTTTTCAAGTCATTACCTCTCCCTTGGCTCCCCAGGTATCATTGAAGGCAAAAGGCAGATGCTGCTGGGTAGTGCCTGTGTTCTTGAACCCAGACTTGATCCCATCCTTCTTATCATGGTGCAATCAAGACTAATGTATGCTTTTGTCTCTCCAGTAAAAGCGTCAACTTTCATCCCAATGAATGGTGCCAAAACTCAAGTAAGTTTTTTTCAAGCAGACCATTTTATCAGTCATTTGTCAAAATTAATAAACAAGTGATGAAAACAAAGCCTAGCACTCAAAAGTGAGCATTATAGCAAGATCTATTAGACTAGAAGTAAACTCAGAAACACAGAATAGTTTCTAAAGTCAAACATGCTTTATTTGACCCAAACCAACCAAAGTCCCTTTCCCTGTCATTTCTATGCACTCTGTAATGTGTTCAAGTGGGTGTGTATCCTAAAAAACACATAAGTAAAATGTGTATAATGCCATCATACAGTTAGTGGAATTATTTAGAAAACAGTGAATGAAAGGCCAAACTAAAGAGGACACATTCTAGGCTGTGGAAACTGAAATGTGAAGAATTTTAGATAGATATCCACTGCAGGAAGAAGCTTGGCCCCTGACAACACCAAAAAGACACTTGTGTATTTTCTGGGCCTGACAGGTCTGTCTGGAGTACCAGATCTCCTGTCTGGTCCTAGGCAGGGTGATCATGTTTCTATCCAGCTACACGTGAAACAACAGAGAGGGTCAAAGAACTGCATTTACTACCACCAGCAGCTGAGAATAAGAAAGCCGTAAGGAAGAGAGAGATATTTTGCTAAGAGACATCTTAGATCTGTGTAAGATAAACATGTGCACACAGAGTGCCTGTGCCTGAAAGGGACTCGGGAGCTTGCCTGCCTCCTGGCACGGCGTGTGAGGGCAGGTCCAGCACTCCTCCTCATCATCATCAGCTGGCCATATGCTTCTGCAGCCCTATACCCCCCTGCATCACACCGGATGCGTGCAGGCTGCTCATCCAGCAGACTGTGATGCAAAAGTTGAAAATGAACCTGCAAAACACGCGCAGCAAAAATATTTCTTTCATGTTACCAGCATATGGGCTCTGCTGAGTAAATAGTTGAAAGGAGAAGCCTGCTGAAATAGGCAACTGATCCCAAGCTTGCTGCTCAAAATGTTCTGGTGTGTGCCTCCTTTTAAATTCCTTCCCCTCATTTTGGAAGATTTTGTATGACATAACCCCCCAGTATTTTCTTTCTAAGTGTAGTGTAATTTTTCTTGGGTATATGGGAGGATATATCTTTGTTTCTAGTTCTGTACTTCACTGAGTTTGAGTGGCTAAAAAATTTCAAAGCAAATTTAAATTATCTGAAAGCATTTGGCCAAAATATAGGGTTTTTTTCTGTACATTCTTCTCATACTTTAAGCAAAAACATTGCTTATCTAAAATTCGGTCAGATAATTGAGTTATTCTCATCAAGTACTTCTAATGGGTACTTCAAACTTTATTTGAAATTTCAAACTCAGAGAATTACTTGCAAACATTCTAGGCATTTCTTCACATTCAGTGTTCAGGAAATCTGTATTTCCTCTGAGAGTTGTACTGCAGTCATACCCCTCAAAGGAATGAAGAAGTCCTTACAGGTCTGCAGGTGCTTATGGTATTGTCATTTCCACAAGGTCAAGTGCTAAAGTCTGAACATAAGCAGTAGGTGGAACAAAGAAAAAAAAAGGAATATTTTTCCTTGTTATTGTCTTTCTTTGTGCCTCTACAAGTTTCATAGTCCGTCATAAATTATTCTTTTTGGTTCTCTGTCCATTCCTTTTGTAACTATACTGCAGTTACTATAACTATAGCTGCTTTTATAACTCACCGAAGAGCAATGCAAACACAAATTAAGAATAAAAGTTTCCAGTGAACAGCAGCATCAAGAATTTTTCCTGCAGGATACTGCCAAAGGTAATTCTGAAGGCTCTTCTGTCAGTAAATGCTTCACAGCATAATAAAATGAAATCATTTAAGGCAGGCAGTCACAGGCTGTAAAGGATATCACGTGTAACACAATGACATTTAAAGAGGTTTCAGAAGTTCTGTAAGTGCAACCTGTATCTAATTCAAGGCTTTATGTCTCGAACTTACAGCTGTATGTTTTGCTTCAGTGTGACATTAACTCCCTTTGGCATCTTTCGAAATCATAAATCCATACAAATCAAAAGTTTAAATATTGTCAAGATAAATGTGTAGTGATGTGCCTGGAGAGACCCTTGAGGTCTTTGATTCCTTTCAGAAACTCGGTCACCAAGTTGAGGAGAGGTTGTCATGATTTTCCTGCTTGTGGTGGAGATAACTGGGTGCTCAATACTACCAGAACTGAAGCTGCAGGAACGGGAGATGCACTGCTGAGTTCACTACTCTGGTTAGCTCAGTGTTTGTCATTCTTCCACCACACTCATCTCAGTTGCTTTATATTACTTGAATATGAGTATTTTGCACAAGACAACAAGAAGAGGAATGACAAACACAAGTAGGGTATCTCCATATTCTCCCCATAGTCTCAGTTTTCCCTGGACCAAGTAACTACATTGTAACACTCAACAGACTCCCACCTTTCCTACCTTGTTACTACTGTTCAGCGACAAGCTGGAGAAGCTCACTGCGGATCTGGAAACACTGCCTACACTATTTAGCCTGCGGGATTTCCCCTGTCAATGGATCAATTCAAAACTTCAAGTGTTCCTGCACTGAAATGCCAGCTTTTCTGTGTCAATTTATTTCTATGAGAAGGTAGGACATCTAAAGAAAATATCTTCATACAGATGGAGGAGGGGTTATTAATCAGCTCCAAAGTCAGGCTCTTGCTCTCTCTGAGTGTGATGTGCTGGGGGAAAAAACTGCGTTCTTACTTACATGTAAAGTACTTCATAGACTTTTCATGCTATATTGACAATTAATTAACACAATTAATAATGACACACTGACAAGTCTACTGCTTTTAATGTCTTAAAGAGTTTGCAGCTTCGTTCATGTGCCACTGTACTCAAGGGACACCTAACAGAATTTTATCAGGCTATTAAATATTGTAGATTTTAAATGACTTCAAACAACTCCTACTCTGAGACTAAAAGTTCTAGGGTCTTGAAGGTGATACAGAGTTTTCTCTCTTACATAGGCGCCCTCGCAGTATTAAAAGGATGGGGAAGCACACAAGTGTGCACACACACACATACATCCATATACAACCGCAGGCGTATTTTCTTCTGAATGTGAGAACTGTATTAAGAGAGAGGGAACTGCGAGTGAGAGAGCAAGTGAGAGTCTCCGTCCTTGGAGGTGTTCAAAAGTATCCGGACATGGTCCTGGGATGTAGGTGGCTCCACTTGAGCAGGGGGCTTGGACTATATGACCTCCAGAGGTCCCCTCCAACCTCAGCCATCCTGTGATTCTGTGATTATGTGAATTCTACAACCAGGAATAGCAATATTTTAAAAATAACAAAAAGAAACCCCTTAATCCCTACTCTACTGAAATACAAGGTAAAAATCAAATTTTGTTTCCTCCTTAACTGTATTATTAATTCCGGAGCACTAAGAAGAGTAAATGAGGCACAGAGAAAAGTCAGTGCCTCCATCCATCCATCCATCTATCTGGAAAGTGCTCTGACAGCACTCGTCTCAGAACATGGGGAGGATGTAGGGATGCTGAGAAGATGACTTTTTTTGTGTTCTCTTTCTTGACCCCAACACTGATTTAGGGTCTATCCCTAACCACAATTTAATGCCTTGGTTTTGTTTCTGCTCTGCTTTTGTGCGAGTGTGAATTGAGTCCTTTGTCCCAAGCTGAAATGTCAGCCTTCCTGTAGCTGCTGTGCACATCAGAGGACCCTGCTGACTGCAGTCACTGTCTTCAGTTATGCTTTATTTTGATGCCATAATTGTCTCATGAAGTACTAAGGTCTACAGTGCAGAAGTAAACCCATTATTTTTGAAGAGCATCTACATTCCTTCAAGTGTATTTGAAACGTACTATGTATCTATCCACACCTTCAGCAACCGAAAGTTCAGTTGGCAACTCACCAACTCCAAGAAGAATCTTAATCTGAAACAGGAAGATCCTCTGAGAGTGATCTTGCAAATATCATTAAGTTTGCGGCACACAGCCATTAGAGCTGAAGGCCGCGTAAACTTTAAGTGAACTTACCTGTAAACTAGGACTTTGTTAGCATGTGTCTTGGGCATAAGTACTAAATATTCATGCTTTACCAACCCACAAAAAGAAAGGGAAGAAAGCATCTGCACGGAAAGCAAATGAGCAAAAATGAGCAAAAATAAGCAAAAGGCAGAATGGTGCAGCAGTGATGCGGACAGCTGCTTGTGTTAAAGCATCACAGAGAAAAGGGTTGTGAGTGAGAATGAGGTCCGTCAGCCCTACAACCAAACTCAGCCTCATGCACCAGCATTTCAGAAATAAGATGTTTGCCTTACGTTGCTTATGGTACCTAAAGGTTAGAGGATAATTAAGACTGTATAGTGGAAGTGACAGGTTGAATACAGTGTGTAGGGATGGCCAAGCCTGCCAGAGCTGTGATTCATCAACTTCAATACCCTATTTCCAAGAGCAGTGAGTGCCATGTGTTTCACAGAATGCTATAAAAACACTCTGTCATGGACAACTAAGGATATTACTTCTTCATGGAGGGAATCATCTTTCGGGCCCCGGGTCATGATCAACAGAACCAAGGACTGACCAGTGAATCCAGTCCCCTGCTATTTTAAGCAGCCACATCTTGCAATGCCCTTCAGAAACTGATCAAAAAGAATTGCTCTAAGTGGATCTGTCTCCAGCATAACTATCTACGCATCTCTTTTTCAGCCTTAAATTCCTCACATCCATAATGTTTTATGACAAAAAGCAGCACAAGCTAATATCTCGTGTTCATTGGCAGGCTTTAATTTTACAGCCTTTCAAAGGAGCAGAAGTGGAGTTCAGCTCAGGTTCGGACACTTAAGCTTATATGACCAAATACAGATGCTGTAGATGCCTCCAGTTTGGGGGCTGAGCTCCTGCTGACCCAAACAGTGAAATTAAACATGAACAAAATACAATACAGTGAAAAGTAATGAGAAGGACAGAAGCTGTATTTCAAGGACCCGTTTTGAACCTGACTCAGCCAAGTCATTTCTCTTCAGCACTAAGAAAGACCAAATCCACCCACACAGTCAAGATACCTCAGTTGGGCTGAGAGGGGGTAACTTGTAAAGCCACTGCAACTGATTGACTTCTGATATTTCTCAAACACTATGTATGGTTTTGCATGGCAAGACTTTGGCAGCAGGTGGGCTATAGAAGTGGCTTCTATGAGAAGATGCTAGAAGCTTCACGTATGTCTGACAGAGCCAATGCCAGCCGGGTCCAAGATGGGCCTGCCGCTGGCAAAGGCTGAGCCCATCAACCACGGTGGTAGCACCTTTGGGATAACACATTTAAGAAGGGGGAAAAAAACTACTGCAGAAGAGCAGCTGGAGAGAGGAGTGGGAATAAGTGAGAGAAATAATTCTGCAGGCACCAAGGTCAGTGAAGAAGGAGGCGGAGGAGGTGCTCTGCATGCCAGAGCAGAGATTCCCCTGCAGACCATCGTAAAGACCATGGTGAGGCAGGCTGTTCCCCTGCAGCCTGTGGAGATCTATGATGGGGCAGATATCCACCTGCAGCCTGTAGAGGACCTCACACTGGAGCAGGTCACGAAGAACTGCAACCCATAGAGGATTTCTCACATTGGAGAAGTTCATGGAGGACTATCTCCCATGGGAGGGGCCTCACAGTGGAGCAGGGGCAGAGTGTGAGGAGTCCTGCCCTGAGGACGAAGGAGCAGCAGAGACAAAGTGTGGCGAACCGACTGCAATTCCCTTCCCCCTCCCCTTGCACCACAGAGAGGGAGGAGGTAGAGAAATCAGGAGTGGAGTTAAGCCCAGGAAGAAGGGAGGCATGGGGATAAGGTGTTTTAAGATTTTATTTTATTTCTCATTACCCTACTCTGATCTGATTGGCAATAAATTAAATTAATTTCCCCGAGCCAAGTCTGTTTTGCCCATGACGGTAATTGGTGAATGACAGCTCCCTGTCCTTTTCTCAACGCACAAGCCTTGTGTTATATTTTCTGTCCCCTGTCCAGTTGAGAAGGGGGAGTGACAGAGTGGCTTTCGTGGGCACCTGGCATCCAGCCAGGGTCAGCCCACCACTTACTAACCAGTTGCCTCAACCACCAGTCAGTGTGCTTTTCTCAAATAGGCATTTTGGAACAGAGTGAAGTGTTTCCCGAGTTATTGTGGCATTGATATATATGCCACAACATTTTCCAAGCATTACCTACAGAAGCAAACATGCTGTTGCTGTGTCTGACCCCAATACTCAAGGACCTGGACAACGTTTAAGCTGTGGGTGGTTCCTTACTGAGCGGCTGCCACTCGTGCAAAATTCAGCAACATTTCTGTTAGCTTGTCAGTTGGCCAAAGAAGAGATATTTACCTTCTAGGGCAAGCTCTGTTTATTGGAAACAGAAGTTTAAAATTAGGAAATGATAGCTGATTTCTAACACATGTGCTTGGTGTGGGTTATTTTATATTAAATGCTTGACAGTTTTAAGACTGAAAACTATATTCATTGAACTTTTCTTGATTTATAAGTCTTGGGGTTATGAAAATAATGATTACTGGTACCTGAAATGCTTATTTGTAAGGGTTTTTTTTTTAATTTATTCAAACACAATTGTTAGAGAATCTTATAAACACTCAAGAACTCATTTGACTACACAGTTTATTTTAGAAATCTTTGCACTGAGCAGTCAGAAAGTGATCAAGAATTTTAAAAAGTAAGTTTAGAGAAGAAGCTGGAATCTATAACTAAATCTCTGAGTGTAAATTCCTATATCTTCCATAGCATGTATGCATGCTACATACAACCTCATAATTTCCCTGAGAAGAGAATCCCTCGAATACTACGTTATAACAATAAGAGAGGTTTTAGAAGGTGAGGGTATGGAGGGACTGATGAGGAGAGAGTAACAAGATATGTTGTGGTTCTGGAGTTTAAAAAGATGGTGAATGCATTGATCTGCACAGGTGTGTGGCATTGAAAATTTCTGATGAATGTGTTTTCAGTGCCCAACAAGATTTTGACAAAATGTATGTTTTCCACTTAATAGAGAAACAATAGCAATATTGAATTGGCTTGGAAATACTGCTTCTCTAGCTCAGAGAAGTTGTACTTCAGTTGTGTTCTGCACTAGATCTCCTACCTTCACTGGCTCAACATCATCTTCAGGCTGTCAGCATCCATGATGAAAAAGGCCCTTCTCTCCCCAGAAAGGTGCTTCTTGCTTCTGGTTATATGTAGTATAACTAAAAGAGTCATCTACGGAGGAATGGAAATTTAAGGTAACCAAACTACAGCCTCCATGAGATATCATGGAATTACTTTCTATTTGAGGAGCTAGAAGCTCTTAGTATGACTTTTTTTCCCAAAAAAATATTTAAATTTTGCTTGAAAAATCAGCAGCACTTTAAAATCTATTTTGTTTTGGCAACAGCTTGAAATGTGTATCAACACTAGCAGAAGCAATATGTATAGCCCAACACCAGACAAGTGCAGTAGTCGTTCAGCTTTCTAATTGCACCTTTTCTACACGAGCAATGGAACAAAGTGTGGCTCCAAGTAACTAAAAGCAGTGCTTGATGAACATTCATCCACAGAACAGAGCTACAGATATTGCAGCCATACGCTGTATTGTAGCTATGTGTTGTAATAACACACAGCTCTAATAGCCCTGCCTCGAAGTAGCATCAAACCAACCAAGAAGCAGCAAACTTTTCTGGCATTCACTCTCAGTCACCACGAGCCCAAGTACATCCAGGGGTCTGGACAGATTTAGTCAAAGGGCTGAAGAAAGCATCCTCACAACCAGCAGATAGGCATTATACAGATAGGGATAGAATTGGGCTGTGAGCTCACACTTCTTTCACAGCTACAATATGCATCAGTCATTAGCAAGCTCTGATGGGATTACATTCCTCCAGAAGCACAAAGCAATTGGCATCCGTGCTTAACTAGACTGGCTTGCAGTTGTTTGGCATCTGCAGGATGATGTGAAGACACAGACTGAACAAGGGAACCAGCCCCAGCAAGTTATGTTTCTGAAACTGTAGCAAAACGTATAATCACTTTATTTGTATTTCCTTACAAAACGTCGCATTTCTTGCCCTTTGTTGAAGAAAAGTGTCATGAAGAAAATGCACAGGCACAGCTGGGGACCCAGGAGCACCACGTAGTTATTATGTGAAACCCATGAGGTGTACCTGGCTGCTCTGGCGAATTTCTGAGGGCTTCTTAAACACGGAGCAAAGCAAGAGCCAACAGAGAGCCTGAACCCTCTAAAGGAAGGCTCTTCCATTCCCATACATTACAAACAAAATTGAGGAGAGGGAGTGGTATATTTTTTCCCTCTCAATCATGGTCCAGTGCCAAACTAACACAGCTGAGCCTTAAAACTGTTTCTGTTTAGAAGCCCTGAAGACTTGGGGCTACAGAAATGGAAAGGACATATATAATAAAAGTAACAAGGATGTCACAGCTATAATATCTGTTCTTATGGAAGCTGAGCAATTTTCTCAGCACGGAAACATCAAACTTGCAACCTCAGTTCACTACAACCTTATGATCTCTTGGTTCATAAACCTGCCACTATGGCTTACTTCCATAAACTCAGATTGAAACTGCTTTAGTACAATCATGTCTGCTCTATTAACTCCCAAACTGTCTTGATCCTTTGAAGATGGCAGCAGTTACATGTCCTTAACATAGAACAGTAAAATAAAATAAAAAAATCCTCTCTCTTCTTGCACACAAAATCTGTTAACCTACAGCACAGTGTCTGATATGAACTCTGCAGCAGAGGAACAGAAATCTGTGTTTGATCTGTTTGTTAAATAAACCCTGAGCTCAGAGCATGGCTGAGCCACAGGGACAGGTTTATAAGTCAACAGATCGTGAGTTTTCAGGGAACAGAGGTGCCAAGACTGATGATTATCTGATGAGAAAGGAGAAATGAGATGGAGAAAGAACTTTTGAGCAAGTAAGTTTCAACTTCATTTTCCATAAATTCTTATGACAGAAAGAAATTAATCACATATATCTACAGAAAAGGACAACAAAAAAGATTATGAGATGTTTTATCTGAAATTACAAGTTAAGATGAAAATCCCTCTCAGTAAATCAGTAAATCCTGCTATAAGTTTACTTTCTTCAGTAGTTACCCAAGACCTACTTGAAGGCACACGGTAGGCAAATAGGACAAACAAATGAGTTTACCTACACCTACACAGACTATTCAGCCACTGTAACATAGAAGAAACCAAGCTATTACTCTCTTTCTGTAGTTTTAAATCCAATCACAATATTCACAATAGCGAACAAAGAGCAAGAGAGAACAATGACAAGTACAACGTGGAAAACGAGATGAAAAGATTCACCACAGGTAATACAAGAATACCACAAAAATTTTAAAAAGGTTTTCTTCATTGCAATTTCCAGAGGAGAAACAGAACTGACCTACAATCTCTCCTCCAGGCTGCTTGCTGTCGTTTGCTCCTGACATAACTTTGTTCCTGTGTCTACCATGTGTAAAGAGACATAAATCCTCCCTCTTGCTCCACAGGCCTGCAGACATTTTTAATATCGTGCATCACAGAGGAGAAACGGGAGGATTTCTCCTGTGACCACGCTAGTTTTCTTTCCTGACCTCTTGCCTCTCGGCTGACGACTGAAGCCAGGCTGCTCTTCTCTTGCACAAGATGGCACACAAGCACCAGCACACAAAAACTTCCACTGCACACTTGCTCAAAAACCTCTCACACGCGATCCCTGAGGGCAGTTGCTCAGGTGGCTCAGGGCTTGCAAGGCTGCCTGCCACCAGACCAGGAGAGAGCTTCACCGGATTCTGTGAATGTACAAGCAGAAAGACAAAGCTCAAAGCATCAACGCAGAATAAACCTATCCAGGGCAGTTTGTCCAGTGAGCAGGCTAGGTATTTCAAAGTGTGAAAGATGACAAAGCTGTTCTCTGGAAAATACCCATTAAAATGCTACGGACAGACAGGCATTAAAAGGTTGGATGCATCCCTTTGTGTACTATTCTGTATGACTTTCAAGAATAGTATCATGCGCTTGCAGCTTTTCAAAAATGGGAAATAGGACTTGTCAGGAGTTCACCATTCATTTTCCCATGGTCATTGTTTGTTTTCTCAACTGAGAATCTGACAATGGTGTTTGACCATAATATCCTTCCTTATAGACCTTGAAGATTAAAATTTTAAAAAAAATCAAAAAAACTTCTTAAAAAAAATTTAAAAACTTTTTAAAAATTATTTTTCCAGTTGAAATTGCCCCAAAATACTAAGCTTGAATTTACGCTGCAATCAAACTCAAAGACGACATCATGGATAGCATCACCACTCCTTTAGGAACTTCTATTGGCATAGGAGTCACTTAACTTACATCAGCTGAAGGTGGAAGTGATAAACCTTGTAGCGTGTAACTTAAACTGGAACAATTGTTGTCATCATATTGAATAAGAAAGAATTTTCTTTTTTTCTTTTGAGTTCTTTTCTTTAGTTGTATTTTCCTCTCTCCCAAAGCTTTGTCCAAAACCCACGTCAAAGACGGACTCTGTGATAATGGATATCCGGCATGATTCTTCTCAGCACTCACTAGGGTTTTCCTAGCATCTCCCAGCTGTTTCTTCCTGACTGTATTCATTAGCTGCCTTCAAAGCATTTCCACAGACCTCCCTTCTCAGCAGGATCTAAGAGTTCTTACACAGCCTCCACTGCGCACTGGTGAAATCTGCTCAAGACTGTCTTCCCCAATTTGTGTGAGCGGCTTTCCTTCATATATTTCTTCAATAGTTTTGAAACTTAAACAGTAACTTTGGTTTGTTCAACTTACACTCATAATTAATTTCCTTCTGGTTCTTCTTTGCTTCTCATTTCGAACTCGAAAATAGTCGTTCAGGGACACTCTTTGTTCTAATTTAAGATCCAGGCTCTTCCAAATAACCTGGAGGAGTCACGCTGAGTCCGGATGAGCCTGGCTTGAGGCAGAAGACCTTCCAGTCTTCTTTCAACTCCTAGCAAACTTCATTGTGCATTCTTGATTGTTTGAATATCGACTAATTAATACCAATGCACCAGGGCAGAGTTCCCAGTTCATCAACGAGATGCTTAACCTCCGTGTGACACCCCAAACTTTCCCAGCCAGTCAGGCTTCCAGCGCATGATCAGACCAGCCAACCCCACAAAGGAGAAGGCTCATGCAACTGCTGTTCATGTTGTTTTGTACCTGTAAATCTACTTGCCCAGCTGTGGAAAGCTAACACTACGCTCCTCTCAAGAAGCATTTCCTTATGGAAGTTTGAGACGGGTTGCAGAGCAAAGTGCCTAGTTGCAGAACCAGGGCTGCCATCTCTGTTGTGATGGGAGAGGACATTGCTATGAGATTTTACATGAGGGAAATGTGTGCAGTGCTGCAAAGCTCTTGGAATAAAAGATTTTGAAAAATTAATCAGCTTGTTTTGAGGCATGTTGATGACAAAGGATGCGACTCAAGGCTACACATGTCTGACATTGTCTTTGCTTGCACTGAAACTATTCACACGGAAATCAATGTTTCGCCCAGTGTAAGTAACTCACAAAGACAACCAAGACCAGGGTATCTCAGGCTGAATTCCCCTCACTCTTCCCGCCTCCTTTCAATAAATGAACTTCCTTACACTCTGACAGACTAGGGAGATTAATTCAGAATGTGTGTGCACAGTACACCTGGCAGACACGATAAAGCCTGGCTCAAAGAGGTAAGATGAAACAAAGGCATAAATAATACCGGAGAAAGATTTACAAAAGGACAAAATATGTGCAGCCATTTAGAGGTGACAGTAATTACTTCAGTAAATGTCAAAACTCTTCAGAGAAACAAGGGGGAAAATATTCATGAATATTTAAGGCTGAAACATGTGATCATGTTGATTTGCCATTTGGAAGATTATGTTCCTGTCTTGTCTTCCCTGTGATAGCTGTGGGGATGGCTATTAAAATTCGTTGCAGGACAAACTCCTGCTGTTTGAGGGCCTGTTGATTCCTAGACGTATTGAAACCAGTGGTCTTTCAATTCTCTCAGGGCACCTAAAAAAGTTTTATACCATTCCTTAGTCTAGCCACAAGGTTGAAAACAAGCAAATAACAGGAAGAGCTCCAGATACCTGTAAACATGTAGAGGCACTTTCTCTGCTATAGCCAATACCTCCTGACCACAGTGGGACAAAAGAAGTTCACTGGACCTATGATAATCTTATTCTTTCAGCTCCATCCCAGCTTTCACTGTCAGAGGTGAAGGAACTGACAGGTCATTGTACAGCTAGCAACAGTGCCCAGAGAAAGGTGGGAAGAAGTGCTGCACTGTTCTGTCACATGCCTTCCTCCACCATTTAATACCTTTTCTGCAGAGCTCGCTACTACCCAGCTGTCACTGCCTGACCATGGATGTGGGCATATATCAAGAACACACTAAGCAGTTGCAAGAAAAGCTTACAAAGACAGAACAGCATCTCCACAGCTATGCATTAGCTGTCAAGATTGGCAGAAGAACCTTATAAAGTCAAGAGATGCTAAATAAAAAGGTAGATGAAATTCAGTATACTGGATTCTATTTCCAAGGAATGCAAAAACACCTATTGTAACTCTGTCCTTAATATGATGGACTCTAGGATGTCTGTTACAACACAGGAGAAAAATCTTGAATTTATCATAGAGAATTCCATAAAAACTTCAGTTCAGTATCTACCAAAACAGCAAGTCAGTGTTAGAATTAATTAGGAAATGAAGAGAAAACGGGAAAAAAAAAAAAAGAACATTATTATGCCCCTATGTAATGCATGGTTTTCTTGGTGTGGTCTTGGTCCTTACGTCTCAAAAGTGATAGAATATAACTAGAGAAGAGCTGAAGAAGTAGTGATCCGAAATAAGCAATGGCTTCTGCATGAAAAATGACTTTGTAAGTTAGATCTCTTCAGCATAGTAAAGGAATAACGGAGGGGAATACGCCAGAGATCTACACAATCATGGCAGGAGAATAAGGAGCAAAGTGTTACAGGCACCCATTTGCCTGCATACTTCCCTGGATACCTGCTTTTGACTGACATTGGAAAGAGTTTATGGGCTAGGAAGCTTGGATCTGATTTAATTCTGTCACTCCTAAGTTTTTACGTAACATTTTACACAAAACGTAGCAGATATANCCTGCACACTTCCCTGGATACCTGCTTTTGACTGACATTGGAA
Source organism: Steatornis caripensis (assembly GCA_013398225.1). Classification (NCBI taxonomy): domain Eukaryota; kingdom Metazoa; phylum Chordata; class Aves; order Caprimulgiformes; family Steatornithidae; genus Steatornis; species Steatornis caripensis. The sequence goes on from VZSC01011378.1 coordinate 15,511, forward strand.
AGAGTTTATGGGCTAGGAAGCTTGGATCTGATTTAATTCTGTCACTCCTAAGTTTTTACGTAACATTTTACACAAAACGTAGCAGATATAAAAGTTACGGGGCTGAATGCTGCACAACAGAATTACACAGTGTTCGGATTTTGTTTTTCTGCCCATTTGATTTCTTCATATTTAAGCCGTAAACAAGTCCACTCTACCTGAATCCAGAGAGCCACATGTAAAAGAAAAAGGGAAAGGCATCTTCTATCGCAGCTAACTCAGTCTCTGAGGCCTTCCTTGACTGGTATAAATGACATAATCCTCAGTATGCTCTCATTTGTGCTAAAGATCCATGGTTACAAGATAATTTATCTCTTTGCTTCTTGTACAATTGTGCCAAGCACATACATATCTCCAATACGTCCTCTCTCCAATAAAGGCCATCAGCAGATGACCTTTAAATCAAGAAAGAGTTTTAGATTCTTTTATGTTGCAGACATTCTTTAAATATGATAGAGACAATGCTGACCACAGAGGTATCCAGCTAGCTTCATTTAATGCAGTGATTTGTGTCAATTGCCACTTCCATCTAGACTAAAATTAGGCAATGAACTAGCACTCACTCACTTGACACATCACTAAAGTTCCTGGTCAATGCTGAACATCAGGACATAGGCTACTTGCCGTTAGCCAGAAGGTCTCTTCTTTGTTCTCACATCTGAATAATCTGGGTGTGATATCAAGGGAAATAATTTAAATTATTCCATGTTGGGAAAAGAGAGACTATTTTAAGTAGAGGTAAGTGGGAAAATTAAGCTGTTGATAACTGAATATTATTAAATCCTATAACCTGCAACACATGGCAATCCAAAGAATGTTCCACTCTGAAAAACAATAAGACATTTTTATTCTAAATTACGACCAGTGATGAAGGAAACCGTGGTTGATTAACACCAGTAAATGTAATCCTATCTTAGGAAGTTACCAAGTCCAGTCAAACACACTAAGAATTTACATTTTTTATAGAAATTGGAAATATGAATTCTGCAGAAAGGAAAGGAGTAGTATAGAGAAACACTGATAGCAGGCACTAGAATATTTGTCTGTACAAGTTATTTGCTCTAGTGTAATGAGCTATATCCCAGTGACACTCATAGGAACTGAGCACTGGAAGGGGCGACCTGATCACCAATGACAAGGACAGTTTTCTGCAAGTGTCAACAACCATTAAGTACAAAAGGGATCACAGAACATCTGCTGCCCCTAATGTCCTTATTGACACAACACCCCACACTAGGCTGCATTAATCTGAAAGCTTTCTCTCTCCTTGGCTGTATTCTGAGTTGTCATTATGAGGAAGAGATGTTATTCTGTAAAACAGTAACAGGGTAGTAAAAATCATAGGAATAGGGGCAGTCTGAGTGCAGAAGAAAGCAACCAGTAACTTTGAGAAGAAAATGTTTTGCTTTTCCCATTTAAATAAAGTCCAAATTTGTAACTGAGGTGGCAAATGCCTTTGAGAATGGGAATTAAAGTCCAGCTCACATCCGTCATAGAAGGACCAGAGGTCCAACTGTCAGCTCTGTGCATGGCACCACCTGCTGCTTCCACATCCAACATAATTCACGACGCTTTGTAGCAGTCTGGGAAGATCAAGTAGAAGGTGGGTTGGGTGAATGATGGCTCTGATCTCAGGTATCCATAGTCCCAGGTTTTTCCTCCTTTTTTTCTTTATGCCTTTATTGCCATAAAAGAATAACCCATTAGGCTCATAGCCAGATGAGAATACTCATTTTCTTACACAGCTAAATCCTGCTTTGCTGCTTTCAAACAGGATCATTCCTTATTTCCTTAAGTTAATGCAAAATATGACCTCTTTACTGTATGATTCCAGTCTGTATCTCAGGGCTGGTTGTATCACTGGTTATTTTGTCTTTCATTTTCATTCAGAAAATTGCCATTCAGAACCCTCAGTCACAGTGGGGAAAAAACCCAAAAAAAAATTCAGACATCCACCCCTCCCCATTCCCCCAATCCTATGTGAAGGACTCGAAGGAAACAAGTTGCCGTCATCTGGAATCATAGAGAATCACAGAATTGCTTCTTTGTGTGTCTAGGCTGTTTTAACCCTAGAAGATAATCTTTTCTGAAAAAAAAAAACCAAAATGGAAGAGGACTATTCATTCAGTACATTAAGTGTACAAATGCTAAGCACAACTCTCAGAGAAACTGGAGTTCCCAGGAGACAGTTTTCTGTGGAGGTCCTAGGGCTATTAAGGCCTTGCTTAGTTCTCTAAGGTCTTCTAAGCTTCTGCTTCTCCAGCAGCAAAGCCAAGTATTGCTCCACAACTCCAGGAAGTTTTCTGCACACTTAGACCCAAACGGAGCTGAATCAGTGTTCTCCTTCCCAGCCAAGATCTCTCACGCCTTCTGTTACTAGATATTACTATTCTAAGTCCAAGTGTGCATTTGTGTTTTCTACTAAGTACCCAGCCATTTTGTTCCAGGAAATGAATTACTGCTACGTCGTTTTCTCTGCCATAAGATGTAGCCTCCAGCATGCTCTTCATGCATGTGTATGGACGTAGGTAGTTTTTGTCCATGTTTATCACATTCATTGAAAGATAGACATGTTACTAATATTCTGCATATATTGGGACAGATCCTTTCTCCATAGAACTAGAGGGACTGAGTACTTCTTTGTGGCTTCTGCAGGCTGCTGTAAAAACTCTACCAACTGTAGGAGTTTGGCTGAATATTGCATGGACTTACTAAAATTAGGGTATTAACACCTAGTTATTCCATACTACTTCATTTCACTTTCTCAGTATAGGGCAGGACTAGGGTCCTCCAGGCTGAAAAGCAGCACTTTAAGTTCACCTATCACTATTTAGCACTGTCATCACGTTCAAAGGGAATTTAATCCTTCAGCTATGTGAGATTACCATTCCTTTCACTCAACTGTCTCAGGCTGTACAGTCATCTCTGAAGAACACATCCAGTTTCGTTTGATGAGTTCTTGTGCTTTTCCCTCTGTATGTAGAGCCATGCTCCAAGACATCCAGATCGATAGGTCCCATGAGCAACTGGTCCAAGGAAACACCAGCCTTAACTCCTGGTGCTAACAAGAATTCTAGTGTTATTTTTTACCGTTCATCTCACAATCACTTTCAAATGGCAAATATCTGATAACTTACTTTTTCTGTAGAACATATTACAGATTTCCAATAGATGCTCCATTTTAAATTAATATACATTTATTTATTTTGCTTCTCTTTCAAAAAGTGAAACTTGGTACTTTAACAAGATTCAAAACAGCTACATTTAAAATCATGTTCACTCATCAGAATTTAGTGTGCTTTTCTACTCTCTGATCCATGTATTGATTCCACCAACTCCTACAGGTTTGTTCACTTTTGCATTTTCTCCCCCATTTTTCATAGTAGCAATTAAAAATGTATAAATCAGCTTTCTCTGAAATGGGAATATATTAAATTCTCTTTTGTATCATACCATGAAGCAGAAGAAAGTCTTAATACACTGTGCTTGCCATAACAAGCTGTCTTGTGATTTACACCATTCTTGAGAAGCTCTTGTAGTGCAAATACTGTCCATATATTTGCATAATACCTGCCACAGTCTAGCCACAGACTTGATGCATGCTGTGAGTAAAAAAAAAGATGCTCATATCTTCCACACTGGCTATGAAGGTACAGGATAGAAACATATCTTGCTAGTTTTCGCATTAGGAATTAATCTGCATTGCAAAAAGTTCACGTTCAGGTTCTTCCCATCCAGGTTAGAAACTGTGCTGATTTGCAATAACTAGTGAAAGCTGGGCCTGCTGGATCTGTTTGGCTTCCGGATATGTAGGCACCTCAGCTGCCACTCATCTTGATGTCTGCCGTGGAACTGTGAGGTGCAGAGTGCAAGTATGGGCCATCTCCAATGCTCATTCAGCCAACAGCACTCACCAAAATGGCAGCTCATGGCCACTGACCGCACGTTTAAGTGGCATCCCCAATTTCCCTAGCCACTCATGACATACTGTTAAAGCGTGTAGGTACAGTATCAGACTACTTCATTTGCGTATTCTGGCCCCAGAAGGATGAGATAAGTTCCTTGCATAGGTTCCTCAGAGGTATCAAATTCCTCTGAGAGAAATTTGTAGACAGGATAAAATACTGTATGTCTCCCGGGGCCTGTGACCCTCTTCAGCCAGAAACTCCAATGGAGATCAGTTATTGATCACAGCACAAGAGATCTCAAGAAAGCCAAGTGAGATACTTCACTCGCCCTCTGTGTTCTAGCACATCTTTCTCAGTCCTGATAATAGCGATGTTGCACTCACAAAGATGAACTTAAGCGGTCAGTGAAGGCCAGAATCACATGGCTATTAATGGGAGGGAGTGTTTCTCACAGCAACAAGCCCAGCACCAGGATTGCTCAGCCCTGAATCTCAAGGATAATGGACAATTGAGACCCAAAGGATGAAACTGGAAACTCAGTTCAGCATTCCAAAGGATATTCAAAATCATGGTCACAAAATGATTTTTTGGCACACTACTATTTACCCCTACTCTCACCTCTGGTAACCTAATTCCACTGGAGATAATTACCTGCTTTTCTTTTTGTCGTGTGACAACAACTAAAAATATTAACATTTCTTTCCCTTGCTAACATCTCTTTCTGCTCCAAAGATGCCAATCATTCCTTTTCTCTCAAGTTTTATATGGATTAACATAGTTAACTGAAACTCAATGGTTCTCAGTTTGCTTTTAGCTTCAAGTGTGATGCTGCTCCTTCAGAGCTCAAGAAGGGCTGCTGTGTTCAACAGTCTGGGAGTTTCTGCAAATTCAGATGGGAAAAAAATACTGCCTTTTTGTCTTCAAACTTTACCTCCTTAAAGCCTTGAAAGTCTTTCAATAATATGGTATTGACATGGCTGACCCTTTGCCTGACTTCTCTGAGGTTGTTCTCTTCTTGGCTATTTCGTGCTGCTACAAGCAAATCAAAATACAATGCAGGAAGCTCATGTTGACAAAAGCAATGGCAAGGGCTAAAGCAGCTTCTAAGACGGGTATTCTAAGGTGACAGATGTTTAAGAAGAAAAAAAAGAGAAGATTTGAAGTATTCGTCCCACAACATCCCACATAAAAATTCCCAGAAAGACTCAGCTGTGTGTATCACTTGGGAATTTGAGATAAACCCCCCAAGCACCAATTCTGCACAAGACTGTGTCAAGTATTGCATGGGTAATGCAATAGGCTGTCTCCATACACATTGCAACAGCAATGGGGACAGGCAGGGGATATGCCATATGGTACAAAGGTTAGTCAACAGAGGAATAGGTATATAACTATACAAGTACAGCCTCAGAGATGATTACCCAAGCAGTCCAGAAAATGGCAAGACTTATTTTTTGTTTCACGTCAACAGAGAATAGAAAGCTGTGTGGTTGTTTGTAGTAGCAGTGCTCATTATTATGGAACTAAGTTGTCTTTCAGTAGCTTTGAGAAAATAGTGTAATAAGGAAAAGATGTTAAGAAACTGTGAATGCAGGTGTTAAACCAAATAATGGAATTATAAAATACTACAGATGTGTATTTAATACAAATTTGTAGTGATAAGCAGAATACCATTATCTGTCCCCAAGGCTTGTCTTGCTGTCTGTGGGACGTGTGAAGGCACAAGCAGAAGTCAGGAAACAAGAAACATTTTCACTCTGGTTGAGGTTGATACGTTCTGCATTGGGTCTGCTGAATGCCGTCAAATGTCTTAGTAGGGGATGAATGGGAATACTTTTTCAAACCCACTACATTTGGCAACTGTTTGAAAAGCTAAGTTTACACAATCAAAGCTGCCTGAAGCATAGTAGCAGATGGCATTACAGACAGATGCTAGGAAAAAAATGTTATTTTCTGCAAACATACATAAGCACTGAAAAGCTGTTTAGATGAAAAGGTTACTCCCTCATGTAGTAGTTGCTAGCTGCTTTTTCAAAAACAGAGGCACAGATTTTAACTTTTCTTTCTCCTTGAGAAATGGATAAGACAAAATAAAACTATGTTTTAATTTATGCACTCAGAGGAGGTATTAAGAGAGAAAAAAAGAACAACTTGATTATGACTTTCATCTTAGTTTCTCTCTCTCTTTTTTTAACCTTAAAACATTGTATTAGGAAGAAACGCTGCCTTCCCAAGCTTAACAGTGCTAGTTTACGCCTTTCTTGGAGACTGTCAAGTATGTTAATACAAACAGATTAGACCTCTAACGTTGCAGAATACTTCTCATTGTAGGCAACAATCCCATCTGCTACAGAACTTTATTTACATGTAGAGCTGTTCATTGTTTCTCTCCTGAAATGAATCTTGCAATTAAAATAGAATTTTTACACAGAATGAAACTCAGAGTGCCCTCAGCTCAAAGTACCAAATTACTTTTTTAAAAGTTTTTTAAAACTTTAACAATGGCATGTTATACATATGTAATTATGTTAATGTGGTGTGTATTTCAAGTTTACTATTAATATACAGCATACAAAACTGTATATTTTTTCATTGAAAATGATGTTGAAACAAATTTCTTTTCAAAACTTTCTTAATGAAATCCCTGTGAAATACTCTTGATTTAACAATCTCCATTTCCTAATGGAAGATGTTTCCATAGAGCTGTCTGCTGCAGAAGATGGATATTTCATTGTAGTAAATTCATGGTTATTTTTCACAGTCTTATTTAAAGACACCTACTCTTGTCCTCATTCCTCCTCTTTCCCCCCAAACAGTCTCGAACCCCACTCCCCACGCAAAACCAAGAAGAGAATCTACAGAAAGAAATTGCATTAACATTAACTTATGCTGATATCCAACCTCTGTTCAGGCAGCAGATGATTTTTAGAAGTAATTCCTTCAAAGAAATATATCTCTGACCTAAAGAAGAAATCACTGCTCTTTTTAACAGTCATGTCTTTAAGTATACCTATAACTGGAGAGTACAATGTTGTAGAGGAAATGTGTGAAAATCTGGACCTCTCACTTTTAGGGTCTTGAGGGAGCAAGCTTTCCCCTCCTGCTAACTGTTATGCTGTGTAAGCAATCAGTTATTGGCTAAAGGCTGTTCAGTGACAAAAAGCCATCAAGTATGCTTTAGTTTGTTCTTTAAGCTTGTTATTTTAAAATAGAATTATGAAAATATTATGCCATGTTCTTTCAGTGGGTTGCTGATTTTAACACAAGCTGAAGTAGTACAGTTGAGTTTTCCATGAAGTAACTAAGCAATTTAATTATAAAATCTATAAACTCTTTTTCTAGTCAAAGTAGAAGAGATCAAGTCAAAACTTCAAGCAAGCTTAATACACTGTTAGGAAAGACAGAGGATAACAGTGCTTCTCGTTAGTAAAAGGCATCACCATTTAGGGCATTAAGCTTTTTGTTACAGCAGAAAAATCAGCCTCATCTACACTCATCTACACTATTAGTATATTTTAGTGTTTTTGTTGTAAATACCAGTGCAAAAAGAAAATTTATGTCAATTTCAAAATATGCGGGGAGCTTTAAATAGTCATTCCATCAATTAGTGCCTCTTACTCTGTTGGAAATCAACAGGAGATAAAGTGATCTTAAATCTTTCAAGGGTAAACATCACTAAGCAATGGTCAAGAGGAATCAATCACAGCACAATTAATCACAGAATCATAGAATCATAGAACGGTTTGGGTTGGAAAGGACCTTAAAGACCATCTAGTTGCAACACCTATGCCATGGGCAGGGACATCTTCCACTAGACCAGGTTGCTCCAAGCCTCATCCAACCTGGCCTTGAACACCTCCAGGGAGGGGGCATCCACAACTTCTCTGGGCAACCTATTCTGGTGTCCCGTTACCCTCATATTAAAGAATTTCTTCCTAATATCTAATCTAAATCTACTTCTTTCAGTTTAAAACTGTTTCCCCTCATTCTACCACTCCATGCCCTTGTAAAAAGTCTCTCTCCAGCTCTCTTGTAGGCTCCTTCAGGTACTGGAAAACTGCTATAAGGTCTCCCCAGAGACTTTTCCAGGCTTCTCCACGCTTGAGGAACAACCCCAACTCTCTCAGCCTGTCTTCATAGGAGAGGTGCTCCAGACCCTTGATCGTCTTCATGGCCCTCCTCTGGACTCAGTCCATCACGTCCATGTCCTTCTTATGTTGGGGGCCTCAGAGCTGAACACAATAAGCAAAGAAATGCATGAGATCTACTCATTCTCATGAAGGAGAATCTCATGAAGTTCAACAAGGGCAAGTGTAGGGTCTTGCACCTGGGGAGGAACAACCCCATGTGCCAGTACAGGCTGGGGGTTGACTTGCTGGAGAGCAGCTCTGCAGAGAAGGACCTGGGAGTGCTGGTGGACAACAGGCTCACCATGAGCCAGCAGTGTGCCCTTGCGGCCAGGAAGGCCAATGGCATCCT
>VZSC01011378.1:24081-64347 GCA_013398225.1 Steatornis caripensis
GGCTGCCCAGAGAGGTTGTGGAGTCTCCTTCTCTGGAGAGATTCAAAACCCGCCTGGATGCATTCCTGTGCAACCTGCTCTAGGCTAACCTGCTTTAGCAGGGGGGTTGGACTAGATGATCTCTTGAGGTCCCTTCAACCCCTACCGTTCTATGATTCTATGATTCTGGGAGAGAAGCAAGCCTTCTGGTTAATATGTGAAAGAATCATAAGTATAAAAGACATTTTCAGACCAAGTGACTTAAGCATGTCAAAAGTACAGTTCTTGAGAAGAGCTATGAATTAAATGACAACCAACCATAAATTCAGTGTTAAAATATCAACACTTATTTTTGTTAATTTGCCTTAAGATACATAGCAGCATATCAGAAGCAGGTATTTTCAGGTACGTGCAGCTCTTAGACAGATGTTTGGTTTTCATAAACCAAGCATATGGCTTACATTTAAAATAAAGCAGGTGTGCCTCATGCACAGACTAATTATACTGCAAAGCAAAACCAGTATGTTCCTCTTCACAGAATTACCAAAGTCATCATCCTTGAACTAGATCTGGCTACTTAATAGTGTTCATTAGTTGGGAACATTTCCCAGAGCAGTCTATTAAGGCCATTTCCAAACCACCTTGTCCTAGATTGGGAAGGAAAATTAGCACATGTCGAAACAAAAAATGCAACAACTTTTTCTGTTCCCAGAAGAAAAATGAAACTAGCACACTTGAATTTTCTCATGCATGACATGAGAATACAATACAAATAAAATAAGCAAACAAGTAAGAAAACAACAGCTTCATCGCCCATGAACTGTTCTGTGATGAATGGTTCCTTCTTTCGGTTCTATCAAATAGAGAACCTCAGCATAACCAGTCTGCCACTAACTCTGTGTCAGTGTGAGGATTAGAAGGAACAGTAGAGAAAAATGTTTAAATGTATTTTTGTGAACAAAGTCACTTCGTAGGTTTTTGTAGCAGTTTACTTGCTTTCAGAGAACATCTCTATGAGCAATCTCCACTTCGAGCAATCCTTCTTGAAGTGTGAAAGAACGTCTTTCAGTTTCTAAGGCCAACACATATCTACACAAGGAGGGCTTGCTCACAGAGAGAGTATCCTTGCCTTGATGCGCTCAACTTTCTCTTCTCCGCATCAAAACTCATGTAGGGCAAGGAGCAAGTTTTCAGAGCAAATGTGGTAAGAACAGCTCATGCTGAAAGGCACACTACTCATAAAATGCCATGTACAACATGATGAGTTTTTATATTGGCAGCTATGGCAGAGACATGGGACACTTCTCTAACCTACAAAATACATTCTATGAACACACATATGTGAACCTCCCTTCTGTCCTCTATGCTCTGTCCTTACAACCACAGGGTACTCAACTAAGAAGTGACGTAGACAGAAATCTTCCAAATAGACACAGGACATCTGTCTCCCTAGTCCTTTAAAACTTTCTATCTAAAAGGGTACAGATCTCCTGTAGGATCCACGTCTTAACTGCAGCCTTATGAATGTCTTGGGTGTCCCAAGGCATCTCAAATAGTACAAAACACAGATGCATAAGCACCTGAATAATACCCCACGATTTGCAAGGTAAAATTCTCAAGAGGAACATGAGAATACTTTCTTGCAGGAACATCACCTTCAGGTTTTGGTTCCTCTCACCAACTGGTCACACTTTTACCTGTATCAGGGTTCTTGGCCAGGAGGGGACAAAAATGCAGTGGTGATACACGTCCTCCATTTCTAGGCCCTTTGTGAGCTGAATTTCTAGCACAGACTGGAGATGTCTCAGTGCAGCTCTTTCTAAATTGCACCCAGTTGCAGTTGTGCCAAAGGACTGCCATCCTGCGCCCAAGAATTGTCAGAATACAGAAAGATCCTAGATGAACTTCCTTTCTTTTAAACCAAAAGTGCAGTATTTCTCTTATTATAATGCTGGTTGCAAACAGAAATGGAGCTGACATCTTCCAGGAGGAGCCAAGCCAAGTAACAGCAGCTTGAATTTTAGAACAAGAATTACAAGAGAGTAAAAGTGTAACTGAAGGTTCCCTGATATTCTAAATAGATCCCTAGAAACAGGAATGGAACAGTGCTTGTGGTAATGTTGCAAGTAGCACAAAGAAAACTGCATTAAGATAAGAAGTGCCTCAGAATTTACTCCTAGAACTTTGTATTTGCAAAATTACTGCTTGCTGATAGGACAGCTCTTGTGTTGGATCATCTTTCCTCTATATTCAGCTGTTAAAGAGAGAATTAATTTATTTAGGAATTGTAATCTATGGTACATAGAAGTATGAATAAATGATAGCCTAGAGTTCACAAAACAGAACAGTATTTTTTCAGATAAAAACCCTACTCAACAAACCAGTAAATTTTTTTAACTTGAATAAGCATTTAAGCTGCATTTATACAGAATATGTGCTCTAGTGATAATTGTAACTTCCAAGTCTACCTGTGTACCCCAATGAGTTAAACTGTTAGAAAAGTGATGGATTGTGTTTAGTGTAGGACTTACTTTCCAGGTCGAATTTGCGCTGTATCATTCCTGCAATAGCAAATTACGAAAGCATTTAGCTCAATATTTTGAAATTCATTTTCTCATGTCAAGTAGCACTGTGAATACAGATAATATTAACCAAGTATCCATTCAAATGGCAGTTCATAGCTGTGGTTTTTTGCTGAATGTGCATACATACTCCTATGATTTCATCAGAGCTGTCAAATTAAGGCAGCTTTAAAATTAAGATTATTTCCTGGCTTCAAGCTGCCAGCATCAGAGCTCTCTTTCTTCCAACTTCATGCTGCTTTGTCAATTTTACTACACCATTTGCTTCAAATTTGTTTGGTATCAGTAGGAAGATACTGTCGTACCTTTGTTCAATTCCTTCTTTAATGGTTCATTCAAAAGAGAAATGGAATCTATGCAGCAAAATAAACGTGAGTGTTGGTTACTTTCTAAATTTCTCTAGAAATATCATGTTTGCTTAAGCTTTGGCTTAGAAAAAAAAAACATATTTGCTTGTAGTAGTATAGTTACCTCCCTCAACTACCCTGTCAATAGGCCAACTTCTGGTTTGAAAAATGTTTGGAAAGTTGTCCTGATTTGAGCTAGGAAAGAACCAATTTTCTTTTAGTAATTTTACTTTTTAGTTAAGTCTCTTCTGAGAAGCTGCACTCTCTGAAATTAACTGCATGTTTTTCAGACAGTGTCTGCTTCTTGGAGTGATAAGGCTCCATGTTCATAGTTAGTGCTGGAGTAACCATACGAACGGTGTGCAGAAAGTCTCTTGCTTATACTTATTCCCATGGAAAACAAGGTCGATGCTTCATTCTGCTGACTTTCTTATGCAACAGAAATGAAAGAGCGGAGAAGGAGTGACACCTGTGACCCTCCCGGGGATGAGCGGGCCAGACAGGTGACCCAAACTTGACCAAACGCAGTATTCTATCCCATATGTGTCATACTCTGTATAAAGCTGAGGGATCACGAGGGTCAAGTTCTTTTCTTCTATGGCCAGCATCCTAGGAGGACCCTCTCCAATTTTTCTGCCTTCGATCCCGACCCATGCATTCCTCAATCCAGTTCCTGTCTGCTGCTGAGTCCAGTCCTGAATTTTGCCAGGGCCTGCCCTGCAGCATCCGGTTGACGTGATCATCATCGGGGGAGCTCAATGTTGGTTTTGTATATATTTGTATATATTTCTCTTTTTTTCCCCCTATTATTATTATACCTTATTATTATAGTTAGATTAAAGCTGTTTTAACATTTCCAAGCCATAAGTCTCTTTCCCTTTTCTCTTTCCCTTCCCCTTTTGGGGAGGGAGGGGGTTAACAAAGAGCATCTGTTGTCTGTTTAATAACCAGCCTAGCTTTAAACCATGACAAAAGTCCACTTATATATAGGTTTGAAGCCAATTCTATACTAGATTTTCCTGACAACACTAGGAGGAAGATGTCTTCTTGCCTGTTAATTGGAACGGTGGCTTAGAATTTTGGACATTTGCTCTTCAAGAGTAGGGTGTGTACAACAATAATTGCAATAACCAGAGACTTTGGTGAGGAATACCAAAAAAAAATGTAATTTGGAATAAAATCCTGGCCCAACTCTCATATACCCGTGTTGTGAGAGTAAGTGTCTCATAGTAAACCATCTGAAAGTAGCTGCTTAAAAACATGAATGAGAGGTCATTTTTCTTTCTGATGTCAGGCTGTCGGAAAATACAGCAACACTCGTCACTGACTGGGGATTGGACGTGACGTAGCCTGACCCTTCACACTTTGAATATAAAAAGCGGCATAAAAAACCACTCACATAACATGGCAGAGCAGACTCACTGCAGCAACAAAACCATTAGTACTAAAGGGAATTTGCTGAGTGAGTGTTCACTCTCAAAGTTTTAGCAAAAGCAATCTCCACACACCACACACTACAACAACCACTTGCCCAATAATACTCAAATTATACTCCATATTTCTGCCTACAAACTATTCCTGACTCTTTTGTGCTCCCTTCAATTATTTCCTTTCTTGAAACTTGACCTTCTAGTCAATGTATTCATGAATGTAAATACTTCCAATTTCACTGTGAAATATGGTTTTATTTTTGGTTGTGGTTGTTTTGCAAGATTCATCTCTAAGTTCCATGCTTGGGCAAGAAACTCAGCTTGGATGTAGCCATAAATTTTGGGGAAAGGAGGAGGAAGAGGAGAATGTTTGGAGTTCTGCCACCTGCCTTCCCAAGTAACCATTGTGTGTGCTGAGGCCTTTCTTTTCAGGAATTGGCTAAACATCTGCCTGACAATGGGCAATAGAGAATAAATTCCTTATTTTGCTTTGCTTGTGCGTGCAGCTTTGCTTTGCTTATCAAATTGCCTTGATCTTGAACCACGAGCTGTTCTCGCTTTTGCTTTTCTGGTTCTGATCCTCTCCCCTGTTCACTGGTGGAGTGAACAAGGGACTGGGGGGGAGGGGCTTAGCCACACTCATAAATCTAAGGGTTTTTAAATAGAGCAAAACAAAACAAAACCAAATCTCTTCTCCTCCTGATGTTTCTTGTCATGCTTAAATAAATAAATGTCATGAACAGGGAGGGAGGAGCCAAAAGATTCTTGTTTTCATGTGTGGTGTTGAAGGTGCTGCATACTGAAGAAATATTTCAACACTCTGTCTGCTGACACGACAATGTATTGGACAACAAAATCCAGACTCAGAAACACCATATGTGAGTGTTCAAAACCTATTTGAGTCAGCTGTAATGCCATCAGGTCACAAGCTACACATGATTTCCTCTGGACAAACTACTGAGTAACCTCGTAAAGCTGTTCTTTGTAATTCGGGACAAAAACTAACCACCCTGAAGAACGCAATCTGCTCGAGCATCCCCAAGAAAACACAGAAGGATGGCTCTCCCCATCTGTGGGTACTGCTGCCCTTCAGAGGTGACACACAGGACACGTCAGAAGGCACTAAGGGATGCCTGGAGAGAGGCTCTCTGTCTCCTGTCTGGGAAAGCAGGTGCAGAAGGAGAAATACATGCAGCCTGTCCCTTCTAGGTCCAGCTGGGAAATCTTTGGTCATTCTTCTCTCCCTCCATAGGCTTCTCATCCCTGCCACAGGCTTCTTGTTTTCTCTAGCCAAGATTAAGCTTTCTTTTTTCCCCTTCCAGACAAGTATAACCACTATCCGAGACCTGGTAATAAATAATTTCCTGACCGAGTTTTTAGTGAGTACATTTACTTTCAAAAAGAAAACTTCCACCAGTTAAAAAACCCCACAAATTCACAGAAGGATTTCCAGTCAGATCTTGTCCCCCTCACCGTGTTTACCATCTGTGCAGGGACTGCATGGCAAGAGCCCTTCACAGCTGGCCTTGCTGTGGCATCATATCTCCACAGGCACTACTGAAGAACATCAGAAACGTAGCAGTGCAGCTGCAGTGAGAGCAAGCCTACCTCAATCTTCCAACCTTTTCGTGGGCTAAAATGTGACAAAAACAAAGAGTAAAATTTTGCTCTCAGTTGCACATGGTTATACTTTCAATTGAACAGGAAAATTAGACCACTGAACCTGTATGAGGAAAACCAGTTGTTGCTGAAGATCAAGTTTCCGGCCATGTACAACAGAAAATGCAGTGCTCCTTTGGATCAGGGCAAGGAGGAAGCTTGGTAGGGAATTTACCAGAGATGGAAACAAGGCATTACTAGCAAGGGAAAGCCAGATATAGAACATAGTGTACAGGAGACCAGAGCTATCCACAGTGTCACCTCATTAGCACATGCTACTAAACTTCCTGTTCAAAAGTCATTGCAAAAGACAAAACAAAAACTAGCAAGACATTGACAAAGTATCTTCTAAAGACTGATGTTCAAAAATAGTTCAACTCCAAATTTAGCTGGTTGGTGTTGCAATGCCGAGAAGCGTAAAACCCTGAAGGCGATGAAGAACAGAGAAGTCTAGGGTCAGTGGAGCCAGTTGCAAGCAAAAATGTACAACACTGCTCGAGCACCTTTCTCAGTCAGAAAAAGACTTCTAGGCCAAGCTGGGGGTTGATTTGCCCATCTCATTTGTGTAGCTGGGTGCTGACCCTGTTTTCTCAAGGTAAATCCTCCTGTTGAGCTGGCCACCCATAAGCACACCTCAGGCACATTAAAGTACTTTGCTATCCACTTGTTAAAATCTGCTACCACGGTTTCCACAAGGCTTGCCTCGTATTGTGGTCACCTTGCACAACTACTTTTCTACATTGATGTCACCATAATAGGAAAATAGGACAATGGGTCCAGAAATGCGCCTCATCTTACAACAGTTATAATATTAGTGGCATTCAAACTGACAATTTTACAAAGTTCATATCAATCAGAATGAAAGACTTTTACTTACTACTGTTAAAATTATTTTGTTTAATTCTTATATACAATTGATTTTATCACTTTCTGCTACACATTTTGCTACGTTGTTAGTAACTGAGCACAGGACTCTGTATCTTGGTGACATTTCTCCCTAGGAAGGAACTCTACCTCTTATTGGGTTGTTCTAGCAGATCAGATTTTTTTATCTGATTTTGTCACTTCAGCCTAGCATCTCCTTTTTTTCTTTCACTGGCTGTACTTAACATGCTTGTGCTAGATTCTGTAAACCAGCACTGCCTTTCCGTCTCTTGTCAGTCTGAATCACGACCTCTCCTGGCTGCTCTCTGCTCTTGAAACAGGATTTGTGGCTGAGATTACAATTTAAGATATTTATCCCCAACTTGACTCTATTCTCATTTCTCAGGAATCATTTTCTTCCCGATGCATTTATAAACCTGAAATGCTGTTGAGGACCTTCAGGCCACCAAACAAATTTAAATTTAATTGTCTCACGAAATAGATCTGCTCTCTTGAGAAAACACTGGCAGAAACCCTGCCTGTGATATTAAACAAGGATTTGGATGGGAGATTCAGGAGCACGACTGCAATATGATCTTGGTGTTAATATAAATAATTGTTAGGCAAAGGAGGAAAATTTACACTGCCTTCAGAGCCTGTCTATGTAGCATGAGAGGAAGCAGACTATTTGTTAGACAACATAAACCCTCATTCTAACAACCCTTTCTGAAATGTTCCATTTCCTATTTAATATTTTTTTACTGAAATTCTGTAGAATTCATCCAAATGCTTTGCCACTATCATTCCTGGCTCTACCACAGACTGAGCTCAGCAGTGCCTGCAGGAATCACAGGTGTGAAGATGCTCCTCAGCTCCACATCATTCCTAGTCCTGCATTAAATCTCAGACACCTATAGCTCTCCCTGGGGTATCCCTTTACACAGCCGTGGTTATCACAGAACTGACCTCAGCCAAAGTCTCCAGAGCACTGTGCATTACCCCATAAGGAGAGGAGACATATGATGTCTTCAATCCAATGCTAACCTAGCCTGCCCCTACATGACTGACCACATCTCCCATGAAGACAGACACCTCTCTCTCTGGGAAGTGAGAGATCTGAGCACAGAACCAGTCAGATGTGTGTGCATCCAGTCTTTAACAGCGACAATCGCAAGGACATCCTGGTTAGCAAGGGTTCTCCTCATATATTATGCTTTGTTTGGTACCTCATTTTTGACTTTAGTCATGTTTTTGTATCTAAGCTGGAACTCCAGGAGGGAGATGTCAGTGTTCCCTGAATTTGCAGATGAGTTGCTTGCTTAACTCAGGGCTTTTGAACAA
Organism: Steatornis caripensis; assembly: GCA_013398225.1. NCBI lineage: Eukaryota > Metazoa > Chordata > Aves > Caprimulgiformes > Steatornithidae > Steatornis > Steatornis caripensis. The sequence goes on from VZSC01011378.1 coordinate 32,284, forward strand.
ACTTTTTTTAACCATCTCTGATTAGAAATGTTTTCAAGCCTCAGAATCACCTTAATCTACATCTTTTTCTTTTACCAGNTTCCCTGAATTTGCAGAGGAGTTGCTTGCTTAACTCAGGGCTTTTGAACAAACTTTTTTTAACCATCTCTGATTAGAAATGTTTTCAAGCCTCAGAATCACCTTAATCTACATCTTTTTCTTTTACCAGCAGTTCTTGATACACACTATCACACCTCAGTTAGATATAGATGAATAAAAAGCACAGCTAATTATTTAGCACAAGCACATGCTGGGACATCTTCAGGTAAGTAATTCACAGAGCCAACCGTGTGTCAGGAGCATGTGACGTGAATCTCTAGCTTTTCACATAAGGAGTTATTATAATACAGCAGTTACATCCATCGATACCTGGCAGTTTGCTAGACTAATCTCTGAAAGAGATACTATAAACTGCATAAAAATAGGACAGTATTTTCACATGGGGAGCAGAGCTGTGACAGGACGTGAACTGGCAACAAACTAAATATGAATGCAGAGTTTAGCTCAAAAACGCCCATGATAAACATCCCCTGAAACTGGCTATGACATGCTCAACAAGGAACAAGACCCAAGCTATGTTTAAGCTTCATTATAATTTTCTTTTTCTTTTCTCTCCTGCCTGGAACTTAGCAGCATATCACTGCAGAAGCTAGGTATTCATGTGAGGTCACATTATAGCTCACAGCAGCTGTATCTCCACCCTCATACAGTTTATTTTGACCTTTAAAACCAACTAAAGGAATGACAGAGATGAGCAAAAGCTGTTGGGATGCAGGTTGCAGATGCAGCAGTAGATGTCCATGTATGTAGAGGACACTTCTGACTCTTAGTTTTGCTGAAGAATGATCTCTGTGAAATCCCGATATCAAATCTTCACAGAGACTGAGAAAAGGAATATCTATTTGAGTTTCAAAATATTTCTCCATCTTCCTCCTGCCAGTTCTCTGAGAGCACCTACAGTCATCGCCATTTCAGATCCGGCCTGCTGCACTGACTCCTCTTACGGTCATATGCTTTTTCTGTCTGGAGGCGCAAACAATTCCTCTGGTAACATTATCTGCTGTGAGAGAAAATTCCACCTGATACCTCTTCCAACACCCTGGATATGTCTCAGCTCTCCTGCAATCTGTACTATTTGACAAGTGTATACCAGGTCAAATGACCCCTGGAAAGGGCAGAGGATGAGAAAAATATGCTGTTACAGCTCTGTCTGAAAACAGCCTGCCAGCTCTGGAAAGCGGAGAGCAGACTCATTATCCTCGAAATTGGATTCACATGCTATCTTCTGCCCTGTTCCATTAGCATCAAGAAAATTCCCTGGTTTTGGCTCAGGAATCAGCCATCCAGAGACAGCCTCTTTCAGTAAAAGAGAAAGAAAGGTGACCCTAATACTTATTATTTGAAGGGGAGTGCAGCTATTTAAGCGTGATATGTAGGCCACTGATCAGAAATTACAGTTTAACCACATCGGCAGTATAAATCCTACTACCCAGTTTTGCAGCAACCTCTTTCTTAGTTAATATTTTTCTGTGAGGCGATCCCTTGTAAATTCTAATTAAATGTAGGAGTTGCCACTTTAAATATACTACAGTATCTTTTGCAGAGAAAACACTTCCCACTCTTCCTGATTCGTAATGTTAATTATAATTATTTTGTTAAAAGCAAGATCTTTTCCATATTGAGATTTGTTTAACAAGCTTCCTGACCTTCAGTATCTTACTTCATGTCATTCAGTATTGTATATACACATGAAAGCACCAAAAAAGAGCGAGTATGCATGCTTTCTTTTCTGCTTGATTTTCACAAACAAGTGCAAATCTTCAACAAAGATTTTTCTGTGTTATTCATTCTTATTTCTGATATATAATCTGTTGCCTTGGCCAATTCTTTTTTCATGTCTTCCTAGAGGACTGAGAAACTTATGTGTAGTGTTTTCTCAAGCCTTGAGTGTCTGGCAGGTGCTTCAGTTAATTAAGAGTCAACAAAAACAGACAAAGGAGAGTTTTAAGTGACCTGGCTAAAAATCCACGTCCTCTTTCTCACTTCTGTCTGCTTTTGTGCTTCTGATGATATAAACTTGTGAGTTCTTCACTTATCCATAATGTCCTCTGAGGAAAAGAGATTAGACAGTGTCTGTATTTCTAGTGGGAAAGAAAACTGGAAGACAAATAATTTAAAAGAAAATAACAAAACAAATATTCCAGGCTTACTTTATCTAAATAAATAAAGAAAAAGGAGACCATATGACCTAGGCATAGTATCTGTTTAAATCTTGCTAAAATTTGAATTATTTAAAATAAATTGCACTTGCAAAGATTTTCCTCATGGTATACACCCACAGCAGCCTTCAGCTGCAAAACTGTCCTCCAAGCTGTTAAAAAGGGCCGTTTATCCATACTCCCCTGAGGGTAGAAATGGGAGGCGTAGCGGCCCGAGTGTACCCGGCCTCCTGCAGATAAGGCACGTCTGCGGCCGTGTGGCCTGTGGTCCAGGCATGTGATGAATGTGGAGCAGAGACATCAGAAATCACAGACAAGAATTACTTCTTCTCCTTCAGCAGCTTGCCTAGATTTGTCCTGGCAAGAAATTGATACATTTACCAATAACTGAGGTTGTTGCCTGACTGCAAAACCTCTCTACTGCCTCCAAAATTCATTGTTGGCTGACTTGATCCAAAAGCCAATGTGACTCTCCTCCCAGCTGAACCCTGTGTGGAAGAACCATGCACCATTCAGCTCTCAGTTCTCCCCGTATCATTTCTTTCTTCCTGTGAAACAAGTAATGCTGATGAAAGGGTTACTTACAGAGAGCTCAAATACTCTTTTAGACAATATATGCTATGGCTGACTGCATATGCAGGGCCTCCAGCAGAAAAACTTTCAAGAAAATTACAAGGAGAAAGACTATGAGAAACATTTTTTTTCTTCGGCTAATGAAGTAAGCACCCTGACAGGAGAGCTGTGTGCTATATTTATTCCAGCAGCACCGAGTTATCTTCTTTAATACACGAGGCACGGGGGAAGGCTGATAGCAGATAATGCTGGAAATGGTAATAGGATGTGGAGTCAAATGACAGCTGAGCTCATGGCGCGTGTTCCTCCTGGATCAGCTCGGAGCACATCGGGGTCTACCTGACAGGGACGCAGACATGAAAAGTCATCAGCCCCCCTCAAACTGTTTCGAGTTTTGAAGTGATATGCAATCGCAGTCAGCTTAAGTTTTTCAGAAAGATATAAAGTCCTGCTTCTCCACTGCATTGCAAATCACCGTGAGTCTCAAAGAAGTATAAGCACTCTCTGCTCCATGGGATACATGTTGGTTTGTATTCACCTTGTCCTTCAAGGGCTAGGACAGCAAGGCAGTGGAGAACTCGGGCACAAGGCCCTGGATGGGAGCACTGTCTGCCTCGCTAATCCTTCAAGGCTGTCTTGGACAGACTGAAGCACTGTGGCTGCCTTCCCAGGCATGCTGAAGCTGTACTCCTGCAACGTAGATGAAACGGGCTCCCCTACCTCTCCATGTCTGCAGTTGAAATCAGTAGCAGGAGAGCATATGATGTAGCTGAACTACTCAGGTAAAAATTGTGCCCAAAAGGGGAAAAAAGTAGAAGACAAGTGGCTTTCCTGCTGCTCCAGCCTCATCGCTGGAAACTGTAATTGTCCTTGCTGCTTTCAAGGTCATCTTTCATTCTACAGTATTATTTCTGAGAGGTGTTTGTTCCATGAATAGCACGCTTCTTTTCAAACAAAAGACTCGTATGAGGAGGGTACACAATCCTACAGAGAAGGTGGATTTATTTATCACTGAAGAGATACTCATTAAACCTCCTCACGTTACTTATAGCCAGGAAGACAGATTATTGTGGCTGTAGGAGAGGAACAGCTCTACTGAAAGAAAATGAAGCTCCAGCTAATTTGTTCTAGGCTACTAAGAAAGCCAAGGAATCGATCCTCAGTTTGTCATAAGACAAATTCCTACCACTCATTTACAATATAATTTCTCTATAGTACATGCTTTCAAAAGGTTTTGTTCTAAGAAATCCCATGCACAATGTCACAAGAACAGATTTTGTATGACGTTCCTAATGACTTCATTTTCTGAGAGCATTAGCCTTTTTCTGAGAGTCCTTACCCTAAGGTATTTCCTTCAGATTTCCAGTCCCAGCCTATGGCTAAAATGTGCCAAATACATCCAGGGCCCACAGCTCTGTTCTCCCTCTGATTTATGAGGTGTCCCTGAGCAATTCTAGCAAGAAGAACTGCATGAAACCCTACCTCCCAAGTGGCTATATGCAGAGCTGACTGAAGATTTTTGATAAACGCTTCTTCCAGATCTTGCTTTTGTCTGAACACATTTGCCCATCCTTGGTGCGAGTGAAAACAGACAACCCTATCGAAGGTTTCTGAGTTTGGGAAATAGGTTGTTCATGAGAGAAGATTTTCCACATGGCGGTTGGAAACGGAAATTGCTGAAATGCTCACAGTGTGACGACTTATTGGAAGCCTCACAGCATAATCTAGATCTCTCTTCCAAACACAAGCTCCACTGTTGCAATTATTCAGACAGCATGTCTGCACAATTGTACAGAGAAAGAATAAAAAATAAACCTTAAAAGAACTTTAAGCTGTAAATTATGGAGATCCATATTTGCATTTGAGAAGTAGAGCAACACACCAATGATAAAACCTGTCTTCTGTCACTTTCCAAAGAAATTGGTTTGTGTGCGACTGCACTCCCTGCCTCACCATGCCATGAGTTATACAGGAGCACTGCTGTGATTCTACAGATCTCTGGACTTCCTGGCCCCTCTGCGATTTTCTGTATAGATTTCTGAATCTATAAAATGATCTCTACGTGGAACTGCACAAACTTGTTGTTTTCAGGCTGAAGTGGCAATCAGAAAAAGAAAATGGCAGGGAAGGTGAGTCTGAAGGGAGCTAAATACTCCCAGCTTCTCATGGGGTCCAATTTTTCTTTAAAGATGCTTTAAAGAGAATGTAAAAGTAGCTGCCCTCGCTTTAAAGATGCATTGAAATGCAACAGCATTAGAATAAAGGAGGCACGTACTCATTACTTCCCAGGGAGCCCTTAGCCATTTGTATAGTCAATCCCATACAGCAAGTACCCTGTTGGATCACCCTGAAGGATGGGGACAGCTTTTTCTCAACATACTGCAGATGGCGTGGTTCTCTGTGCTCATGTTCAGTGATGTTTCGTTCGAGGAGGGTAAGACCAGAAGCTTTACATTAACAGAGTAGAAATACATATTCAGAAATACATCAAGCATAAAAACAAGGCATATCCCTTCAAAACTGTTTTAAAGATTTGCTTATTCAAATTAGATTTTCACAGAGTTTAGAACTCAATCCTTTTAAATGAGTGTTTTAACATGATTGATTGACTGCTCCAGGCATCTGACAGATAACTGAATTCATAAGGTATTGTTCTTATTCCCATATTTTAAGCTAAAGAATGATGAATAACGAATAGCAAATTCCTTGTCTGTGGACAAACATGCAGCTTCACATTAAATCTGTATGAAACCAACTATTCCCCAAATGCTACACAAATAAAGCCATATTCTCTGCTTGCTTGCAAACGGAAAGTTGCAAAACATGGTTGAACCTGGCAGCTATCAGACATTTAAGTGAAGTTGTTATAAACTCTATTTTAGGTTTGCAAATGCAGTAAAAAGTGCCAAAAGTTGGAAACTAACCATAGTCAGTGATTTTATCAGCCTTAGTTCATAAAAAAATATACGCTAACACACGCTTAGCTTCAGGCCTACAGACCTCTAGGCCATACTCATCCATACGAAGATAAACTTGCCAACATTCCCTTTTCATCTCTCCTAAATGAATCAGGCTTAGAAGCAATTATATCAGTAAGGTTTCAACATTCAACAGGAAAGTGTGGGAGAGCAGAGGCAGTCTAGACGCCAGCTGCTACTCAGAAAGGTTTTCCTCTACACAAGGTATCTGTATAACCTTTGATACAATGGGAGTTTGTGTTTTGTAAGATTCCAACTCCTTACACCTTTCTTACAGTGACACAATAATACTAAATTACTTGATTTTGCTCTTTTCTTAAAACACAAATGCTCTACTATGTCATTTCAAAACATCACAATAACGTCCGTTGTAACCAGCCTTTCCCGCTTTGATAACAATCTTGGATTTTGCTTTCTAGCAAAATTGCTGTTGTGCCACATATAGTGACAATTTGTTATCCCTGGCTCAAGGGACATAATCTTCCATTTTTGGTCTTCTAATCCACGACTGAATCACTGCTGCACTCCTGAAAGAAGAAAGTAAGCAACAATTTCCTATTTGTTCCATAGCCTTCAATTGCTGCATGGAATGAAAACACAAGAAAAAAAATGTGTAAGGGGTAAAAATTATATGTTATATCACATTATATATAGAAATCATATCTTTATATTTTAATGCTGAATTTTATAGAGTTATGGAGGAATCAGCCAATATAAACAATATAGAGTCAGAATTTCAGACATCTTAATGTCAAAAGACCCACTATGGTCAACCGCCTGAGAAGAAGCACGCAGTCATTACTACATAGAATTAGCACCTAAAATCATCTTCAATAAATCATTCTTGGGGGCTTTGCTCTCTTATATGCAAGAATGGGCAGGCAGCGTCCATGCTCTTTTTCGACACCAAATTCTTTTGGGTTACTCAGAACCTTTGAATTCGTCTTACATCCTATTGTATGTAGGGTGATCAACACAGATCTCAGAGGCTTCTCCATGGGATGGTTTGCTGCACCTTAGCCTTAGTGGGAGGTGAGAAAATAGGCTCCCTGAACTCCTGGGCATCCTGAACAAGGGCACAATGCTAGCATATGTGAATTTCATCTACTTGGCTGCCTGACGTGTTCTTATGGTTTTCTTCACAGGTTACAGGAACCAGAAAAGTTTTCAGCCTAGTAAACTCTTTCTCCAGTCCATTCTTCTGATATGCTCTTAGACCAGAGACAGCATAGAGAATGAGAGAGACGTATGACTGTGTTACCTGTGAGAGTGCTCTTTTATATTGTCATAACAACAAAAAAGCAGTAGAGGGAACAAAATACTGGCAAAAAAAGCTTCTTTACACACTTGCCTTCTTTAGCATGGCTTTTCTACTCCCACTTGGGAACTTCACTAGGACCCCTCTCAGCAGCTGACAGTTTCCACTGATGTGAGTTACACGACTGGAAGTATTTGTGATGTTGAGCAAAGGTTTCAAGTAGACAAACCTTCTCATCTAGAGCTTGGGCATAGAATGGAGCTGGTCTATGAGACTGTCTGCCTCTAAATGATTCTTTGATCAATATATCTCAGGCTTTCAAGGACAACTTTCAGATCACGGAGGTAGTACTGGTGTACAGAAATTTCATTTACCTTTCACGTGTGGAGTCAGTAAGGCCAAGTCCATGTTTCAAGCATCTTTGAAGAATGGCCTGCTCCTTCTTCTAGTTCCACTAGGATGTTACCCTGCAGGTAGCACTTGCTGAAGGTTTGAAAAAAAACCATCTTTTTGGCTAATTGTGGCTGAACCTGTTTCTTCACTGTGTTCCTTTGTAAGGATTTCAATGGCAGAGGAGCAGCAAAACCCTGTATTCTTGCAATTTTGTGAAAAACAGAGAAAGACAGAGGCTCAGTGAATACAGAGCATTGAAGAATCATAGTTGCTGCAGAGTAACTTTTTCTTGCAGATACTCCTGAGCATATATACCCTTGAGCCTGNACACCTTTTTGGCTAATTGTGGCTGAACCTGTTTCTTCAACTTCACTGTGTTCCTTTGTAAGGATTTCAATGGCAGAGGAGCAGCAAAACCCTGTATTCTTGCAATTTTGTGAAAAACAGAGAAAGACAGAGGCTCAGTGAATACAGAGCATTGAAGAATCATGGTTGCTGCAGAGTAACTTTTTCTTGCAGATACTCCTGAGCATATATACCCTTGAGCCTGTTGTACATATTCACAAAGAAAGACGAGACAAGGGACTATCCATGGTTTCTGCTGAACACTATTTATTGTATTGCCCTCCAGAATTTGGCATCTAATCCAGTACCTAATTCCAGTTCCTAGCATTCTATAAAGATTAGTGATTTACACCATGTCACTGATTTGTGGGTTTCTGATTTGGCATATTTTTGATACCAGAAGAAAATGACCTCTGAATTCTGCTTCAGTCAGCCTTGCTGTCTCACTGGAGAGCTACACCAGCTACACTCTCATACGCTTTTCAATCCATACTGATATTCTTTGGGATGAGGTAACTTGACCTTTAGGAAACTCATCTACAGCTGAATGTGCAAGAAATGACAGCCTGAAATGGTATGTTCTTGTCAGGGTAATAAAGCCAAGCTCCAAAAAAGATCTAATATATGCAGATTCTTTTTCTCTCAGTGGTGGCTGTAATTTCAGGGAAAAGGTAAGCAGGTGATTGATTTGTTTATCGAGAGTCATGAGAGCGCATTGGAGGTGAATTTCAAGTGTGCTGTCTGTTACAGCTGTGGAATAATGCATGGGTTAAATGTTCAGTCACAGGGCCTGCAGCTCAGGTGTAGGCCTGGCTACCTGTTGGAGTTCACAAAGATAGTCCAGGGTGAAAGGATATAATGAGCATTCTGGGAGACATTCAGAAAGGTAACCCAGAAGACATGGGAGGACTGAATTGTTAAAATTGTAATTTCCCTTTGGAAAATTTTCAATACCAAGGATTAAAAGAAGACCGAGTGCAACTGCACCATCCAAGGCTTCTGAGAGACTATATAAAGCTAAATAAATGATGACGTTCTCTTTACTGTGATAAGTACTCGGAGATTTTACAGTGTTTTCCTGGAGGAAGCCCACATGCTGTCTGCCTGCATTTGTTGGTAATCGCTTCCTTTTGAAGAACTTGTTCTGCTGGAAGATGGTTTGCTGATCTGCAACACAATTTTTCTGGACCTCAGAGAAGTTCTTTCTCACCCATCATGGCTTTGGGCCTGTATATGTCCACGGTACTGAGGGACAGCGTGTGGGTACGTTGATAGTTGCCTTGGAAATTGAATATCTGGCTAATACCAGTTAGCCAACGCTGCCTCAAGTCAGCATAAGAGTAGTTTTTCCTTTTTGATTCTAGAAACTATCTTGGGAACTGGGGAATTCATTGGAGAGACTGGTCTCTCTCACTGAAGGAAAAAACCAAACCCATGACTCAGGACTTAGGCTCCCTCCAGAGGAGAAATTCAGACATTTCTTTTAATCCATGATAACGTATAAAGCTGTCATAGGGGATTCCTATGAAGCATGGACCCTTCATGACTGGTCACAGACAACCTGCTTAGCAGTTGCTGACATGTTGAAAATGAGGGGAATAAGAAGAATTTTCCAAATACCTATCCTACATATCATGGTGATTATGGCACAGTAGCACCCATTTTTCAAAATCATCTTGCTGTGATTTGTTGAATGTAGCATGTGAATTCTTCCCAAATAACCCTTCCAGGCAGATAAAGAAAGGAACTGAAGACAGTAATGCAAGCACAGAAACTGGAAAGGAGTATTTATGGCTATCTATGACCTTGCAATGGACTCCTAGCACGGCACAGGCATCCTGCTTGTCTGTGTTTCTGCTGATAGCACAGCCTGAAAAATGTTGCCCAGACATAATAAGATAATGGGAATGAGTAAATTATTAATTCCGAAGGCATATCTGCTTGAAAAATTCTAGAATGATGACTTATTCGTAATATCAAGTAAAGTACAGATCTTTTGTCTAACTGTCATCTCAAAATGACAGTGAACTAAACCCTTGGTAATGGGCTCATTTATCTAGCCTGGTTAAATTCCAATTTATCTTTCTAGTTTGCATTACAGCATCACAGAAGGAGCAGTTCTTAGGGTTCAGCATGTTGCTGTGAATTATTGAATGTGAAGCTGCCAAAGCTTTTTGCATCAGATTCATAGTATATGTTTGGCACAATTCTGTATCCATTATTGCCAGAAACAATGGCATAGAGAAATTAATCAGATTAATTAAAATCGATTTGTGAAAATGAAAGATTACCTTTGTTCTCTTGCATAATTTTGGTAAACATTTTGCATATTGCTGACAAAAAACAAAATCTTAATGTATGCAAATCTTAATGTATGCACAGGAATGCACAGTTATTTCTTACTTATACTCCAGGAATCCTACAATAATAATGGATTTTCTCAGATTATTTGCTAAGAAGTATATAGCATAGTATCTGGGGCTGATGTTCTGCCACAGATCGTATTCCTATAAATAGCTCGTACGAAGATTCATGCTTACACCCAAGGGGGTGCTTGGTTAGGGAAGACTCCCCCTCGCTGTTGTAAACCGACATTTCTCAAGCCTGCAATATTTGAAGTGCAGGAGAGAGAATGATTGAAAGAGAAATCCAGCATCTCAAACTTTATTTTGATTACACTTATGCCATATAATAACTGTATATTTTCTGACCATGAGGCCTCAAATCAGTTGAAAAATATATCCAGCTTCCACAGAACAGAATAAAATCCTACTGATTTTGGACTGGTAATACAGGGCATGTTTTGGTGCACAGCTGTTTTATGTAGCTTTTGAACAGGTGCTGTTCTCAGGTCTTCCATCAGCCTGTGAGGGGCCTGAAAAAAATCTAATGTTCACAGTGCCTCTGTTTTTCCATCTCTTCGTATGATTCGTACTACTCTTTGCCATTTTGTCACTAGCCATGACAAGAAGCCAAGACTCACCGTTGCAACTGTGAAAAAAGCTCTGGTTGTGCAATAGATTTTTTGGGACAGACACAGTCCAATTTTTTCTTTTCCTTTTTGATCCCAAATACTCAATTTATAAGAATTGACAATAAGATATGGCCAATGCCCATTAAAGCATGTATTTGCTACTACATTCTCAATACAGTTACCAGCTTTCTGACTATGTGGAAGGTTCTTTTGTTGGCAACAGAACACTTGCAATGTCTTGCTCTGTAAGTCTCGATTGAGGAGGACTTTTGCAAAATTGTATAAAGATCTGTTTTGAAATCCTAATCCCAATTGTGATGAATGAAATCAGATTTTTTCAAAAGAAAACCCCAGTCTGCCTATTTGGGAGGGTTGTGTAATACAACATTTCATATATAAAATGAAATTTGTTTATGAGATACAGCAGAGAAAACTCATTCAGAAAACCATCTGACCAAATATATAGAATATGCTCTCTCTGTGCTTATTCTTATAAACAGTATTTTTAGTGGAAATGATATCCCGTGTCAAATTTCAGTACATCAGAGTTTGCATTATTTGTGGAATATCCACTCTGGAATCTATTTATTTCTCTGGAGTCTGTCCATATTGCAACTGACAAGGTAAGGAACAAGTTCAAGCACAAGATGAATCACACTTATCTTAAACAGATGATTTACATGTACAATATTTTGAGAGATGAGGGATAAACTGAGATCTCTGAGGTTCCTCTGGATTATGAAATATTTCATACGGTAGCTACTTCCCCTGAGAAAGTAGTATTTTAGTCATCGCAGCCTACTTTTTTCCCAAACACTGTGCCATTAACACATATTTCCCTTTCACTCAATGTCTTAAATGTAGGCCAGCAAAAAGAATGGCTGATATATTGTACTTTCTGTCCACTAGATGTATGAATACATTCGCAAGCATACCTGTATACGCAGGAGCATAGAGCACAAAGAACCCTCTATTTCCAAGAGAGCTAAAAAGGAAATCAATCCTACCAACAGGCTGCTGCACACACAGTCTGTTGGTTTAAATGAGCTGCAACATCTCACAGCAGCCAAACCAAACTGAACCTGCCCCCCATCAAGGACTCGGTGTTCAGGGGAACAGACAGAGTCAGTGTCACGTCTGTGCTGGGGAGTTGGTTCATCCCCTCACGGATGACATGGGCCATCTGCAGGGCTCCCCAGGGCAGAACCAGCCCACAAGAACGCTGGGATCTCGACAAGATGATTTTTCTTCCACTCTAAAACACAGTGGTAGCACAGAGCAAGTTTGTAGCCTTCAGTACACAAAATCATCTAAGTATATATTTAAGTAAACTGAGCACAGGCGTTTGTACATATGCCAGGCCTGCTGTCCAGCTTTTCCAGCCTGAGTGACAGGGACACCATCTGCGCATAACTGTAGTAGAGATGTCATGCCCTGAGGGCCAGAGTGCTTAATTCTGCTGAGCTTTTACACTGCTCCTTTGCAAAACTATCCTTCAGTTCCACTGGTCTATAAGAAATCAACAGACACAACTTTTGTCCCCCTTTCACCTTGCCAGGCCCCACTTTCATTTGCTGAAGGAAGCCAGGTGGATAGAGTCTCTTATGGATCAAGAAAGCGAGTGTTTAGAAGCCTGGCACCTACAAGAGCTGGTTGTTCATGCCTTTCCTTGCTCATGTGCCGTGACCGCAGTGTCTTCTCCAGGTGCCTTCCCTCCCTCGATAGCTTCTTTCTTACCATGCCTTGAGTCTCCATCTGCTCCAGTAAATGGCAAGACTCACATGGCTTCCCCCAAACCTACTTTTTGAAGTCAGCGTTCCTCTTCCAGGCCTCCTCCTCTGCTTTCTCACAAACATCCACAGATTGCCATGCCCGTCTAATTCAGGGACATACACACAATCCCTTGTTCAGGAATATCATGCACAAACACTTTCCATGATGGTTCGTGGTCTACCGAAAGGCATCCTGCAATAGTGGCTTTTGCCACAATATAAACAACCCATCTTGAACTTGAAATGCAACATGGAATGGAGTGGGATACAGCACTATGAGTAAGTATTGAAATACTTCACTTGACCGGGTAAAATGTAACATGGTAAGATGAAATACTGAGTTGAAAATTAACTGCAGTGACAGCAGATAAAAATTAGAATACAATTCTAACTGTGGCTTCAAAGAAAAAGACTACTAACAAGACAATGTCACTGTCTCTGAAAATGGATGATTTGGGGCTTTCTTAAATCAGCTCTTGTGTGTATCATTAGCATTAGCCCTTTGTTTCTCGGCTTACATTTTGCATAACTCACTCCTGCATAGCGATGGATTGCCATTCTGTGAGTTTTACATTGTTAGTCTGGCTTGATTGCTCTTCATTCACTTGTGAACATCACTAATAAGACACTCGGAAAGCTACTGTTTCTTGTGTCAAGGAATAGCTGGGTTCTTTTATTCCTCTTGACAGGCACTTACCTGTCTTTTTACTAAAGTACCCAAAATGCCTTCTAGCACACAAAGGATATTTTAAAAAAACCCAACAAATATTGAAAAGGCCAGTCCAAAGGGACTGTTACGAAAGCAAATGATGTTTGAGCAGCTGATGGTATTCAGAGATGTTCCTGTACTCAGGACTGGCACAGTTGTGAACACAAGCTGCTGCAAAACACAGAATAGGCTGGAGAGTTCATTGTCTCAGTTCCCAGAAATTTTAATCTCAGGCACATACGGAAATGATGCATCTTTATACTTCATGTTGAATGCACACATGGATCTGACTGGACCAAACGGTGTCCACTTCAGTTATGCAACTAGTCCAGTTAAATTCCACTGGGATAGTGCTCAAAACATCAAGATGTGCCAGGATGAGCCTTCTGTTGCAGAAAAAAACACAGAGGCAGAAATGACAAAGTCAGCCCCAGCATTTACCTACTAGTGCAGGCTTATCCCATGCAGTTCGTTCTTGATCACAATTATGGATACGTGACACAGCTGAAAACTAATAATTGATTGATTATTTTAATAGTAAATTAAGGCAAATCAGAGTCTGAGGGTGTTAGGGAGCCACTGATTACATCTGCCAGAGGGAAAGCAAATAATACATAGAAAGCATTAAATCAAATGTGCTCTTGAGGCTGTAGTTGTAAGACCTTGTTCTTACAGAATGCCTTAAATTAGTTGCAGAAAAGCTCTCCAGCTTCTGTAGGATTTTATTTTAAACTAAAAATAATTTTGTGTTAGAATTGAAGAAATTTATTCAAAATTAAAGTTGTTACATCAATATTACAATATTTAGTGTTACTAATATTAACCGTTATTAATAATGTACATGATATATGCCAGGGCCAGCAGTTAATTTCTTACGCAAACATGTGTCTCCTGTGGCTCTTGCCAAAACCCCACGTCGGTCTGCCACCACGGCCTGCCATTCCGCTGATAGCAGTCCCTCCACAATCTGTTTGTTCTTCATCTAGTGCACGAGGTTGGCTGTGACCACAGCCAAATCAAAAGCATTTACACTTATTCCAGGACATCACAGTGCAGAAGCCACTAAGGCAGACCAGGCTATCAAAAGCAGCTCTGATGAACAGCAGTGCACTTCTTCAAGTGGCCATGGATCCATCTTTGTCTAAGCTTCTTGCCAAGAGAACTAAATTTTGGGCTCACATGAACCAGTGAGCATAGAGTAGATACAGCAAGTATCCCTAGGTCAGGTAAGGCTAATGCAAACAGGCTCTACAAGGCATCACAGTACCAGGAGTACACACAGGCAGTTTGTCTCTTCTTGGGGCCACCGGGCAAGATTTAGGGCAGTGGCTGGCAGCATCTTCTGGATGAATGCCAAGATTCCTGGCCCAAAATTAAGGTCATTTGTCCTTAGGAGAGGAGAGACATAGGTAACGACATCAACCTCAATTTCATCCCATGAAAGCTTGCTCCAGTATCTGTGGGAATTTTGCCACTGACTTCAACAGCAGCTGGTAGAGTCACCACCAGTCCTGTCAAAGAAAACTGAAACCTTGCTCTGGTTATTGAGAAACTCTAATGTAAAAGACAGATAATTCTGGGTCCAAAACTTTAATATGCTAATGTCCCATTGGTGTCTTGATAAATCAATGAAGTCAAAAATCCTCTGTAACCCTCTGCTTTTAATTATCAGACAGTGACATAATATATATTAAGTCTGTTGACTCAGAGTAGTGGGTTGCATAATGGAAATGCCCTTGGAAACACATGCTTTTGTACCCTTCGTGTTTTCCCATTGTAATTCCATAGATTTATACATCATCAATGTGCTATTTCAGGCTAATATATTGCAAGGACATTGGGGCAGTGGCAGTTTATCAATGACTTTTTGTCCTCCTTTTTTTCATTAGTGCTATTTAAGAAGGCAAGCTATTTCTGTCAGGAGCTTCCTATAAACGTAATGGATTTTACAGTACAACCATAATAGTGCAGTATTATGCCTGTCCCTTCCTTGTATTAATTATGATCATATTTGCATTCAGGATGCAACCTTATGTGAATCCGATGCAAATTATTATTGTTGAAGGAGAAAGATTCTAGCACAGCAATTGTTAGAACTGTCCCTGGAGGTAATATGACACTACTGCATGTGCTACCTAAGGGCAAGAGCAATACCTTTCTTGATCCACACAAATATATCTCAAACAATGTTTCTCTGGAGATAGAAAATGTGCATTGTAATGTAGATTTGGGGGTTAGTCTAACTTTCTTTCTTTTGCCTGTACATTACATCACTGGCATTCCCTCAGCATTATGTAAGACCATAACCAGGTTCACCTCAACATACTTTCTTTTTCAAATCAGTCAAAATAGGCAGTAATCTGTTTATCATGCATATTACTTTTACTAAGAGAGATGTAATAGTTCCTCCTTTGACTGGGATCTACCCAAAACAGACTGGTAGTTTTAATCTACCTGCCTCACAAGTGACAGATAAACAAGCTTTTGCTTTTTCCTGGGCTCCTAAGTCAGCAACATAAATTCTCAAATGTTCCAGCTCTGAGAAGAACAGGAAAGGCACTTAAGTACATTCTTAAAGCCCACTTACTCAGTGAGATTTAAAGTATGGCTTATGCCAATTTCAATAAAGAAAGCATTAACTCCATCTTCAAGGACAGATAAACATGCGTGCTTGTGTATAGTATCTATTAACAGACTATTTCTCCCGTCTAAAACACACGCATGAGACCTGCTGAATCTTGACTTTTGAGTCATATGTCCATCAAAAGACCAGGGTGCTGCCTGGAAACGTGACTGCCCACGATGCTAACTGCTGAAATAAGCAAATCAGAAGTTCACTGACTTCAAAAGTATGTAACTTCAATAATTTTTTTCTGTGTCATAAAAAAGAAATGCGTAGGCTATGCAAAACTTCAAAACATTCAGTCCTTCTGCAATTTTTGCCTTTGCAAATGAAAAGCCAAAAGAAAATCTGAAAAAAAAAACGCCAAAACTAGAGTTGCTTCTTCAGAGGAGATTTATTCTTTTCTTCAGGGGGATATTTTCTGGAAAGGGACATTTTAAAAAGATTTAAGCACTTTTCTTCTCAATGCTGTATGCCAGGTAGAAGTTCTCAGGTAAGACAATGACTTATGGTGTTGATGACAAGTAGTGATGAAGATCCTTACAAAATAAAGCAGCCAGATCTCCTGGGGCCATCAGAGCCAATGCGTAAAATGAAAAAGTGTAATTTGTCTTGATTTTCCAGGTGAACCCATTAACATATCTTGGAAAAGCACCTTATTGATCAACAGCTAGAAACAGTCCTTATAACAGGAGATCTCCCACCATGCAGCACCCCACTAGCTGCAGTGAGAGCCAAGAGGACCTCTTGGTGTGCCTTACTAACCCAGCAGCCCGTGAGACTGTTTCCCTCCTAATGGATTTACAGGTGATATGGTCTTGCTGCAACATCGTTTGGGGCTTCTCCACTCTACACAGGTAAGAGAGGGGAGGAAGGATATAATGTTGCTGACACTTCATCAAAGAATTATGTACTGCAATGTTTACAGTTAAAAACAGAGAAAATTATGAGAGAAAATATTAGAAATATGTCCAGTGATATTGCTTTGTGTAAGCTGAAGATCACCCCACTACAGCTCTCTAATTTCCGAGAGCAAACAGTGATATGTCAAGTGTCAGGGCCCTGAGGGCACCAATAGGACCTGAGTACCTGCTCCCCATCACCACCACCACCATCACCCCTCATGGGCTCAGGATTCCCATTTCAGCCTGGCCTGGGGCCATCCATCCCTGCTCCAGTGATGCCAGAGCAGTGTCAGTCGCTCGGGAGCGGCCAGCCCTCGCTGCCCTGTGACAATAAGCAGGCAAACTTGGCAAGAATTAGATCCCTCAGTTGTACTTGTGTCTGCTGCATGCTGGACACGTGTCTATCAGAGCAGTTTCCCCTGAAATGGCAGCTGTCTTTTGCCACTCTCACTATGAACCATCAGAAAATGTTTAGTTGGTGAGGACTTAGACACGGTCTGATGTACCTTTGTAAGCTGCACACTGAAAGAATTACACCTGAAGACACCAATTCAATGGCTTCACAGTGTCACTGGAGTTCCCTAGCTGGTTTTCAACCATGTTTTCATTCAGCATCCATTTGTAAGCTCATCACTTAATGAAAGAAAACAGTCAAATGGGAAAAAAAACAGTTTCAGAAAATTGTACATATGTATCTGTATGAATCGATAAAAACAAACATTTTAAAGAAAAAAATCTCAATTTCACACATGTACATACACAGAAAGTCACACACGCAGAGAAGATGTACAAGCATAGGCAAGTGCTCTCAAACTTTCTTTTCCAAGCAACAAAACAGGCTGCTTGAGGCTTTCCAAATTCAGTTAGATGCCCTTTGCATTGCACAGGTTCCCAGACCCATCTGTACGAGCTTCTGTCACACAGCCATCCTCAAAGTGCATGTATTAAAATTAAAGCTAGGTTGTTTACAAAATAGTTCCAAGACTATCCCTTTGTGGAAGTACTGGCTCACAGAACATCTGTTGCTTTCAATAGTCAATACAGAGCCATTTGTTTCATCTGAAAGCAATGGCATTTCCCTGCGCTATAACCATGCTCCCACAAATCAAAGGAAATATGTTAAGACCATTCAGCCATTATTAATCTTTTATCTGGGGACTCTGCCTTTCTCTGATCACATATTTATCAGCATTAATTTTGGCTTGATTTGGAATACCACGTTCTCTGTGATGATTTTCACTAAAGAGAAAGACACTCAGAATCTGAACGGGTAGAATGGCTCAGTGCGGATTTATCTGTTGTTTTGGCTTCATTCCTGTATGTCCAAGTTGATCAATTGTGTCGAGAAAGCAAATAACTAGCAACTGTGTCAGCTTCCCTTTGGCTAGCATCAATTTCTCTGAAAAAGATTTTCAGCAAGAAACGCCAGCCTGGCCCATAGTGGTTTAGTCCTCTTTTTATTCAGATTTGCCCTTTTTTTTCTCTTTCAAGTTTTGCTGGCGGTAGTCAGAATTCAATATAAACCTAGACAAGATTTATATTAAGTTACATCACTGCAAAGACAAGGCAGGCTAAGGGCCAGACGTGCAAAGCATGATTCAAATGCATCGTTACTGATGTTTCATTTACAGATTTCTTTTTCTTATCCATATCACATCTTTGGAAAGCAGTAAGATTACTGAAGATGTCTGAAAAGCATGAAATTAAGGGCTTGATTTTTCTCTCAGATGAGTTTGTAGAAAAAGTATTGCATTGGTCCATTCTGACTTTGTAGACTCTTATGTAATAAGTCACCAGGATGCAAAGCAGTGGGAATTCAAGGAAATCCCATCTTGAAATGGTGTCCTCGGAAAACTTATCATTGTAAAATCTACTGCAACTTCTAGACTCAAAACATCAGGACTAAAAAGCTGTAAACATGTACAACGCTGGTAAAAAAACAGAAACATTTCTAGTTCGCGTGATGCTCTCAAACTCTATGTGCCATGTTAAGAACATCAGAGAAAATCTAAATCGGCATTTTTATGAAAGTGTAAAATTTTAGATATAGGAATTAGTTGAGGTGAATTAGTAAACAGATTATATGGCAGGAAATTCCCTCTAGCTTCTGAGAGACATTAGTGTACTCTGCTTTTTACCCTTTGCAGGAAGTGCTTTATATTCAGGGAATAATGAATCAATAAAAGAGTTAATTTACAAGAAGCATTTGAGAGTCTGGGGAATTCCTCCTGACAGACTGAACAAGCTGAGACTCCATATCCTATTTCTTAGGAGGCATGGCCACAGCATCTTACAAGATGGATGGTAGTGTGAGCTAGCCTGCTAATATGGGTCACCCAGAAGACAAGTCATTGGAATGTGTTTATGGTAGAGATGCCTGCAATTAAATGTCACGGGAATGCTGTGTTTGGAGGGGAGGGATCTTGAACTTACTTAATAATAAATCCAATAATAAAATCTAAAAATTAAAATAGAAATTGTTCTTTTTAATGGGAGCTTTGAGAGATTCCTTTTCAAAACTAAAGCTGGGCAACATTAAGCATTACATTAAACTACTGCCTTACTTTTTTGATTGTTGCCATTAAGAGTAACACAAGAGATTGAAACTGTGATGTCTACAGCCCTTTCTGAGTCAGATGCACCAAGCCAAGCTGCTTTGAAGTACTTTATTGGAATATAAAAACAATGTATAAATTATTAAGCTAATAGTATATGTCTGCTGAAGAGAATTTAGCATCTGGAAACTTCACTGGAGTATCAGATGTTTATTCAATCAACACTTGCAGATGGACACAACAACTGCATGTGTGTTCTCATAGGCAGGTTCAGCTCTGCACCTCTATTCCTCTTTCCACAGAAATCACAGGCAGCTGTTCTTCTTCCACTACAAAGCAGTCACTTCAGGTCTCAAGCGAACCTACATTGCATGAGAACATCCTGCTGTTGTGCTGAAACATGGTACTGAATTAGGCATTTAAGACATGCTAAGAGATTGTGCATAGGTACCTTTTAGCTTTTCACAGACTTAGACCATTAAATGCACAGAAACGGCATTAATGCAGTGGTCACACAATTGGAATAATGAAATAAGGGCCTTTAAAGGTATAGTTCCAGCACTTACAGTAGTTTGAAGGATTCTGACTGCTGTAGTATTTTCTGCTCACTTGACTTCACAATGGAAAGCCTAGTAATTATGATTCATTCCAGCCGCCCTAGTCATTTCACTAGAGGCACAGTTGAAGCATAGTGCTGCTTCTCTCACACACATATCAGACTGCAGAGGCTGTGAAAGGAGTGCTATGTGATTCCACCAGTAAAGGAAAAGAAATAGGATACCTGGAAGGAAATCTGAGTCGCTTCTTGATTGGAACAAATGCTTGAAATACATAATTTCCACCAGCCAATAGTTTCAAAGAAAAACAGCCCATGAAAGTTCTCTTTCAATCTGTGATTTTTAATACTTGTGTGTAAATGACAACTATTTCAAAATTAATACAGTAATTTTTCACTTAGGAATATAAAAGCAGAAAGGCTGCCATTTCATACGTATATTTCTTGAAACATGTTTTCCAAAGAGAAAAACTATCAAAGCCAACTCACTTTTGTGGCCAGTATCCGTCTTGAAATATGAGCAAGAAAATCAGTGAAAACAAATTTGCAGGAAATTTTTCCAAATTTATTTGGAAAAGAAAAAGCCCTATCTGGATTTCCTTTTTGACAGTACCTCAATTTCTACAATGTCTACAAGCTCTAGATTCAGGAAAAAAAAGAAAAAAATAGTAAATAACATTTTCCAGAGGGAAGAGATGAATCCAAGGGAGATGGCATGCAAAACAGATTCCCACATTGTGTAGCATGGATAGTGGCTGGCTACAGACGCAATCCCCATTTTCTCATGAGCACAGATGGCATCTTGCATGGGTGTGAGGAGGGTTGAGGATGCAACATAATGAATATTGGAGCGTTCATCCTTCCTGAACAGCAGCTGCTCTGACTGCCTGTGAAATGATTTAGCTTTTGCACGATTTTGTAGGGCAGCACCTCACAGGCATCATATAGGCCAGCATTTACCAGACACAGTGTAGTGCAGGTACGCTGGGATCAGTGAGCTCCTGCAGTCAGGGAAATTCTCAAGGCACAGACTGTCATTCTGGGCATGTTCAGAGCAGTTAATTAAAGAAGCTGAGCACTGCAAAGCTTCAGCATTTCAGAATTCTGAAAGCAGAATGACCAAAAGCTCTTTCACTCCTGTTTATCCATTCAAAAAGTTAAATTTTGGTTTCTAACTTAGAAATGTCCAAAAAGCCAGTTGCTTTCTCCACCAAGCTTTATTTTTCAGCTAAGACCCAGTGGCAGGGGTACAAACTGCATTAAAGGCTAGTAGGAGGAATGAACTGTCTTCATGTTATAACCATTTGGATTTGTAGCTACAAAGGCTTTTCCAATATAATAGAAGGTAACTTAATTTATGATATTATGATGAAAGTGGGGAGAGAAAGAAAGTGATAGTTTGTTCAGTTTTCAGACTTCCATTGGCATTTCTATTTTATTGTGAATATATCTCCTTCCTACATCTGGCTCAGAAACTAGCTCGCTAAGTACTCGGAATTGCTGTAGGGTAGAGAAATCTGCAGGTTATGAAGAAAGAAGTCCTTGTGGATTTCTGTTGTTGCCAGAAATAACAAAGCTAGAAAAATAGATCTCTTAGGCTAGGATTGAGGTTGAGAAAGTATTCCCTTCTCAGTATAAATACAAGGTTGCTTTACTCTTAAAAATCAGAAATATATGTGGATTTCTGAGTAATTATAACAAAAGGTCATCAGTAATCTTTAAAGTTATCTAATATTTTACACTGTAGAGGTACTATACAAATAGCATTACTGATTCTCGATCTGGATAAAAAAGTTCATACAGAAATATTTACAGAAATTGAACAATATAACCACCTTCAGTACCCTGTAACAATCTATAAATCCAGAAACTGGTTTTATTATGTGGGTGATTTGGGGTTTTTTTCTCTCTCAGTATTCATCCTTCACCTTAAAGGCCATTGTCAAGTGCTTTGAATTTTTTTCTCTCTGTAGGAGCTGTTAAAGCTGACTTCAGGGTCACTGCTTTAAACACATTATGCTGGAAAATCTCTCATTTCCTCACCTCCTGATATTTCCTCTCCAGTTTCCATTGATTAAGTGCATACTGACCCTTTATTAACAGAAACACCTTTATTGGACTGAGGGTTTCTAGTCAGCAAGTGATTAGTTGGGTTTTCCACAGAACATTATTTAAAGTTGAATTCTTCTTGTCATAATGGAAGTACCTTAAAAGTTTATCCTCATGGATAAAATGATATGATGAATAAAAAAATAAGCCAAGGAAATTAACTGGGTAAGTAGCAAAGTCAAAAATCTACTGAAGTGAAGTTGGCCCCATTCAGAATAAAGTAATCTGACCCAAGAGAAGTCAGTCGGGAAAATAGCAAGCCACCACCGGCAATGTGCAGGAAAGAAGACAGAATTGCAAAGAGGGAATATGGAGAATAATTGCCAGATGTAAGACAAACCTGCTTAACTTCTCTAGCTATTACAGAAACAAGAAGTCATGAATGAATTAGTAAATCCCAAGATAAGATGAGCAAACACTAAAAAGAAGAAACAATGGCAATAAAACAAAATAATTCTTTGAATAATCACTTCCCACCATTTCACAACAAAATTACACACTCATTAATCCAGGATCACAAATTTCAAGTAGTGAAGACAGGCTATGAACAGAGGAGACTCAAGATGAACAGAAGTACAAGACAAGAAGCTGGAACAAACTAGCAAATTAAACAGCATCAACTCACTAGGACTGACTGGTACCTACCCATAAGCTCTGCAGGTGATGAAGACAAGGGATTTAACAGCTAATAAAATATGCAATCTCTGGTTAAAATGAGTAACTATATTGGAGGCCTGCAGGCTAGCAACTGTTCTAGGTCTAAAAATCGTAGTAGGCATCTGGAAAATTACAGATCACAGATCTTTATTTCACTATGACTTAATCTTTTCAGAACAATAATTAAAAACAGTCTTTTAAAAAATAATCTTCTAAAACACCTCAAGGAATGTGATAGGGCCAATGTATGGTAGAATACTATATCTTTAATATGCGTAAAATTATTGAGAGAAGATGAGAATGGTGAGGCAGGCAAATTTGCAGATGGCAGAAAATTATTTCACTTGGCAAGACTAGAGAAGATTGTAAGGTGTTCTGTAGGGACCTCATAAAGATGTTCTAGTGGGAAGAACGATGTCTAAAAATCAACACTGGATGATATCCAGATGCAACAACTGAAAGGAACAGCTTAAAGTATTTGCTTGAATTGTTACCCTGAGCAATTTGCTGACCCAAATTGGTTTTGGAGCCAAGAAATGCACAGGATATTTTTTATTTAATGAAAATCTGTATACACTATGTGAGATCTATGAGGATTATAAAATCTCATGGTTCAAGAGATAGACGATTATTAACCATCAGGACCTCAAAGCAGTAATCTTTGTAGCAAGTCTTCATCCCTCTTCAAGAAGGGCAAGAAGGAGGATCCAGGTAACAAACTAAAGGCTGATTAGCCTCACCTTAGTTCCTGGGAAGTTGAAGGAGCAAACTGTTGTCATCAGTCATGCAAAGTCCACCTGGCAACCAGTAACCAGCAGCATACCTCAGGGGTGGACACTGGAGCACATGCTGTTTAATGTCTTCATTACCAATCCTGATGGCATTCAGGACATTCTTATGGCAAGAGCGCATTCTTAGAAAGTCTGCAGGCAACACCAAATCAGGAATGGTCAATATGGTAGAGGGTAGAGTTGCTACTCAGAGACACCAGGATGCGCTGGAGAAATGGGCAAACAGGAACATCATTAAGTTCAACAAAGATTTATACAAGGTCTAGGATGGAATAACACCATGCAACAATACAGGCTGAGAGGAGACTGGGAGGCAGGTCTCTATAAAAGGTCCTGCAGGTCCTAGTAGGCAGAAGGCTGGACATGAGACAGTAGTGTGCCCTAGCAGCAAAGCAGGCCAATGGCACCCTTGGATGTATTAGCCAAGACTGTGGCCAGCAGACTGAGGGAGAATATTATCCCCCTCTGTCGAGCACTGGTGAGACACATCTGAGATTCTTTGTCCAGTTCTGGACTCCCAGTGCAAGAAAGACGTGGACATACTGGAGCATGTCGAGCAAAAGGCCACCAAGTTGACCAGGGACTGGAGAACATAACGTAGGAGGACAGACTGAGAAAGCTGACTTGGTTCATCCTGGAGATTACAGCAGTTGGGGGAGACCTTTATTGCTGCCTACAGCTACTTGACCAGAGTAGACAGAGAAGGTGGAGCCAGACTCTTCTCAGAGGTGCACAGCATTAGGAAAAGAAGTAAAGGGCACAACCTAGAACATGCGAAATTCCCACTAGATATAAGGAAAAATATTTTTACTGTAAGAGTGGTCAAATACTGGAACAGGTGTCCGGAGAGGTTGTGGGAACTCTGTCCTTGGAGATGTTCAAGACTTGACTAGACATGTCTCTGAGCAACCTGATCTAATTAGACATCCTCTGAGCAATGAATTGGAGATCTCTTTCAACCTAAATTATTCTCTTTTTATAATTCTAATTTCAAAACTGTTCACCACTAGTAGTTATGAACCTTCCCCTGGACTTTCTGATACCTAGCTGTGTAAGAGATGGTATACCAGTTACTTTACACCTCTTTAGATTCCACGACCTGTTCTAATTGAGTGAGTAGTGCAGGGCACAGAGGCATGCTAGCAGTTTGCCTACATGCAAAGGTAGGCAAGGTAGGCAAGGTGCCTGTGACTGAGCATGAAAGAGCACATGTGAAGCAGCACACTGACAGTAAGACAACTTTAAAACTTACCCTCAAAGATTATAGAATCATTGAATGGTAGTGATTGGAAAGGACCTTAAAGATCATCTAGTTCAAAACCCCTTTGCCATTGGCAAGGATACGTTCCATTAGACCAGGTTGCTCAAAGCCCCAACCGACCTGGCCTTGAACACTTCCAGGGAGGGGGCATCCACAACTTCTCTGGACAACCAGCTTTCCAGTGGTCCAGTGTCCCATCACCCTCATAGTAAAGAATTTCTTCCTTGTATCTAGTCTAAATCTTGTCTCTTTCGGTTTAAAACTGTTGCCCCTCATCCTATCACTCCATGCCCTTGTAAAAAGTCCCTCTCCAGCTGTCTTTTAGGCCACTTCAGGTACTGAAAGGCTGCTATCAGGTCTCCCCGGAGCCTTCTCCAGGCTGAGCAATGCCAACTCACTCAGCCTGTCTTCATAGGAAAGGTGCTCCATCCCCCTGGTCATCTTTGTGGTCCTACTCTGGACTCGCTCCAACAGGCCCATGTCCTTCTCATGTTGAGGACCCCAGAGCTGGATGCAGCACTCCAGGTGGAGAGGTGGAGAATCACCTCCCTCGACCTGCGGGCCACTCTGCTTTTGATGCAGTTCAGGATATGGTTGGCCTTCTGGGCTGCAAGTGCACATTGCCAGCTTGTGCTGAGCGTCTCATCAGCCAACACCCTCAAGTCCTTCTAAAGGGTGCTCTCCATCCACTCACCACCCAGCCTGTATCTTGGGATTGACCCAACGCATGTGCAGAACCTTGAACTTGGCCTTGCTGAACATCATGAGGTAGTAAAGACTTAGTTCTAAGGCATCTTCTGTCTAATCCTACATGGCTGTTTCTGTCTGTTTACCAGAAAAAAAATATTCTAGGGGGATTTTTGAACATATAGCAAGATAGTTTGAAATGAGGGAAAAGAAATAACTAGGCACAAAGAAATTCAGATGGTGTGAGCCAGCAGGGTGCAGGATCAACCACAAAAACATGGAAGAAATGCAAAATGTAAATTTATTTTCATTACCTTGCCAACTGGGGGATCCCCAAAGCTGCACGTAGGCAGAGGCACACAAGCCGGGACACAGTCACCACAGAGCTCGGTCCTTGCTAGAGGATCACCGAATCTTCTGTTTTCATCTGAATTTCAATGATTCATGCAGGTATAGTTTATCACTGTGCTTTGATCTTTCCCACAGCAGGGCATGAATCTCAAGCATGTTCAATAGAGTGCATCTAAGCCTATCACAGGCCTATCTTATCTAAAGATAGATGTTCTGTTTGTCCAATACACAAGGCTAAACAACAATTAGTATGATATATGTGTTTTCCTACACCTCAACTCCAAGTCATTTGAGCGTGTTTACAATCCTTCTTGCTAATCTTCCTTTTGATTCCCATGTTCCACCCCCTTGCTCAAGGGACCACTTCTGCTAGGGGTGGCAAAGCTGGAGGTGTCCATGAACTACTGGAGAGAGTCCAGCGGAGGGCTACAAAGATGATCAGCGGAATGGAGCATCTCTCTTATGAGGAAAGGCTGAGAGAGCTGGGGCCGTTCAGCCTTGAGAAGAGAAGGCTGAGAGGGGATCTCATCAATGCTTAACAATATCTAAAGGGTGGGTGTCAAGAGGATGGGGCCAGACCCTTTTCAATGGTGTCCAGCATCAGGACAAGGGGCAACGGGCACAGACTGGAGCACAGGCAGTTCCACCTGAACATGAGGAGGAACTTCTTTACTGTGAGGGTGCCAGAGCACTGGNTCTGATGAATGCTTATAAATATCTAAAGGGCGGGTGTCAAGAGGATGGGGCCAGACTATTTTCAGTGGTGTCCAGCGATAGGACAAGGGGCAACGGGCACAAACTGGAGCACATGAAGTTCCGCTTGAACATGTGGAGGAACTTCTTTACTGTGAGGGTGACACAGCACTGGAACAGTGTGGTTATGGAGTCTCCTTCTCCGGAGATATTCAAAACCCGCCTGGACGTGTTCCTGTGCAACCTGCTCTAGGAGCACCTACTTTAGCAGGGGGGTTGGACTGGGTGATCTCTAGAGGTCCCTTCCAACCCCTACCATTCTGTGATTCTGTGATTTTGTGATTTGGGCTTGTGGGCTGTAGGGCAGGGTAATTTACAGTATCACTCAATAAACACATATAGAAAAAGGAATAAATATATCTCTACAATAATGCTTTGAATCAGGTTTCCCACTCATTCTGTCAGGGAATTAAACTATTCAGCCAGCTAGGCATCACCAGTAGATTGTTTCATTTGATACAGTAAGTCATGGAGATGTCGAATGTCATCCTCTATGCTGGCTGATTCATCAGTTACATTGAAGCAACATATGCCTTCAAAATCGAAGCAGCATTTATGGTGTTGAAGAAGGAGATAGCCCACCACCTAGTATTGTTCCTTGGTGTACAACCGTTACCTACTCAGAAAAAATAGCAATGAGGAACATTAATATCAAAGGCACTTAGCATAGTATAATCCTGTAATATAGCTGATAGGGTTGGCACACAAATGAAATACGAATGAAACACTTCGTCAAAAGACCTACAACTGTTAATCTCAATACAAAAGGCAGATGAGTTAGTTACAGTAGAGGCCAACCAAATCCAAGTATTTACATGTTGATCTCACAGAAATGTATCCAGGACACGTGCCTGTACTACAAGACTATGAAGCACTATGAGTCAACCTGTGATAAGGGAGGGAAACAGGAGTATCATCTCCTTCCAGTAATACATACACCATTGTTCCAGCTCCTTCAGCTAATATACCTCCGATTTTGATAACCTGGTGTGGGGTGATTGCCCATGCAGATTAAAGAGCTACAGCTTGTGCTTTTTCAGATTGAACTTTAATTTGACTGAACACCATTTCAATGCTATCTTCTCTAGATAAGGCACAGGTATTGGTTGAAGATACCTGAAATACAAGAACTCAAGAATTTTATATAAATAGAGGACGTAAAATAAGAGAAGTTGGGGTACAGAACTATATGGCATTCTTGGGGCTATTATATGAAGCTTCACATCTAGACTAAGAGGTCGCGGTCCCGTCACGCAATCCACTGATGTAAACAATTCCATTTCCCCTATAGTTAATATTTTGGGAGAGATATTGTCTGGAAGAATTTCAGTCCTCACCATGTTTTTTACTGGAGGTGTTGTAATATGATTATAGGGTGTTTGATTATGAATATTCTGGCTGTTTAACCAAAAAACTGCTTTAGTAAGATGTGAACTCCAATGTTGTAAGTTTTTGGTACTGGTTAGTTTTTTTAATTTTTCCTTCGGCATCCCGTTCTTTCTTTCAATCAAGCTAACTTGATGAGGATGGTAGGCAATGTGAGATATCAAGTCTATCCCTAGCCCTTGAGCCCAATCTTGGACATTATGTCCACTAAAGTGTGTTCCTTGGTGTCCTGGTTTGGGCCAGGACAGAACTAATTTTCTTTTAGTAACATTGCTTTTTACTTAAGTCTCTTCTGAGAAGCTGCACTCTCTGAAAGTAACTGCTTGTTTTTCCAGACAGTAGCTGCTTCTAGCAGTGATAAGGCTCGGTGTTTATAGTTAGTGCTGGAACATCAGTAGGAATGGTATGCAGGAAGTTGCTTATTGTTATCCCTATGGAGACCCCAAGGTCAATGCTTGCTTCTGCTAACTTTCTTGTGCACCGGAACTGAAAGAGCAGAGAAATGGTCAGACCTGCGCCCCTGTGGTGGGGAGGAGCAGGTCAGACAGGTGACTCAAAACTGACTAAGGGGAGTATACGCCATCCCATACGCCTCATACTCGGTATAAAGCTGAGGGATCATGAGGGTCTCGCTATCTTCTTCTATGGCTAGCGTCCGAGGAGGACTGTCTGATTCTTCTGCCTTCGATCCCGATCCATGCATTCCTGCATCCAGCTCCTGCCTGCTGCTAAGTACAGTCCGGGACTTTCCCAGGGCGTGCCCCACAGCATCTGGGTGAAGTATTCGTCATCGGTGGGGGGGGAGGTTGATATTGGTTTTGTACATATTTGCATATTTGTATATATTGCA
This sequence comes from Steatornis caripensis, assembly GCA_013398225.1. Taxonomy (NCBI): domain Eukaryota; kingdom Metazoa; phylum Chordata; class Aves; order Caprimulgiformes; family Steatornithidae; genus Steatornis; species Steatornis caripensis. The sequence goes on from VZSC01011378.1 coordinate 61,028, forward strand.
TTATATTTTTCCTATTATTATAATACATTATTACTGTAGTTAGATTAAAGCTGTTTTAACTTTTCCAAACCCTAAGTCTCTTTCCCTTTTCTCTTCCAACCCCCTTTTGGGGAGGGAGGGAGTTAACAAAGAGCATCTGTCATTTGTTTAATAGCCAGCCCAGCTTTAAACCTTGACACTTGGTCACTTTGAATTTGATGAGGAGGTCCATATTGATGAATGAGTTCTTCTAGTGCTTCAGTTGTGCTATGTTGATTAGCATATTTGGTGGGTTTAACAAAAAATTGTCCTGACACTGTATCCACAGAGGTGAACATGTATCATCACTGCCTTGACAGAAGCAAAGGGCCCATGTAATCTCCTTGACAGGTATTCAAGGCCCCTTGATCCAGTTTTATCTTTCCCTATGGCCCATATAAAGCCCTTAAATGTAGCTATGTACAAATAGTACAATTATGCACACATGCTTTACAAACATGTAATGACTATCAAAAAGAAACATTAGCCAGATCTATCACCACTTTCCGGGGTTGTAAACTTTTGCCGATTTTTTCTGTAAGAGTAAGTATGTCTGGTGCTGTAACTGCAAGTAAGAGGAAGACTTTATTCAGTTCTCTATAATCTACAGTCATTCTCCAAGTTCCATCTGGTTTTCAAAGAGGCAAAATAGAATTACTAAAAGCAGACATGGTTTTCTTAACAATTCTCATTTGTTGAAGTGCCTGAATGGTTGGAGTTATTTCCTCCTCCCCACCTGGAATACAGTATTATTTTACAGTTATCACCTTGGCAGGCATGGGCAGCACAACAGGATCTCACTTTGGGAATCCATGCAAGACAGTTATAGATCAAATAGCAAATCCTACTTGCAAAGTCTTGAAGCAGAAACAACCATCTAAAGTTTCAACTGTTCGTCCTCCAACACATTAATACCCAAGATATACTCTTTAATTGGGACAATTAACACTATCATGGTAAATGGAATGGCATTTCTTATTGTTAAGATAACCTAGGCTAGGGGTCAGATTTCCCCCAAATCCACAGATCTATGATGTGACTTCTTTATTATTAGTATTACAGTAATCTTAGCTCCAGTATCCAGCAGAGCTAACATGTAAAATCACCTCCGGCTGCCATTTGATAGTTAAAGGAACATAGCGGCACCAGTACCCCTTACAATAAGAGGCTATAATGGTGGCAATTTTGGGGGACCTGCCAAACTTTCTGCTGTTTTGGCAGTTACCAGGTAATGCCTTGCCTTGAGGTGGCAGGCGGGGGTGGAGGGTGGGTGCGGAGTTGGTGGTGCAGCCGTGGGCCGTCGGCCTTTTTGAGTAGGTGTTAACTTTTTCCATAGGTGAAATATTTCTGATGCTGTAACCCCATTAATTTCTGATCGTGGGACACCAGCTTGTACAAGATTGTTCCACATTTTTTTCCTCATCACCCATGATGTAATTCCTTTCAGTTTTGCCAGCTTTCCTTTATTCACCACCCACACAGATTGTCCCAAAGTTACAGACCCAATTTCCCTCAAGGTATTTGCTAGGGCACCTACGTAACCAGTAACATTTGTGACCGCTGGTATAATCAAGGGGTTTAGTGAGGCAGATGCTCCTCTCAGAAGCTGAATTTTGATATTTCTCATTACTGCTACCCTAGCCAGATTGAATCCTGGAATCAATGCATGAGCCATTGCTGTTATCAAAATGTTCCTAGGCACAGTAGAGTAAGATGATAAGCAGTACAGAAAGCAGCAAAAGTAAGAAGCAGCCACTAATGAGCACTAGACTCTAACATACAGTAAGGCAAGCAAGCCCCATGGCAAACACAGAAGCCTGCCATTTAATAGCTAAATAGTAATAACAACTATAAATCTGATCTAGCAGATTCAAATCAAGTCCGTCATTATCTTGAATCCTTCATGTCCCACACTGGGCACCAAAAAGGACTGTTGGAATTTAACCCCAGCTGGCAACTAAGGACCACACAGCCACTTGCTCTCTCCCCCTCCACTTTTATTAGTGATACGTGCTATGAACCATTCTACGGTATCTTGCAACCCATGACATTGCTCTGCTTGAGGAGTAATTACTTCTTGCATGATCACATTTAAAGTCCCAAATTCCTTTTCCAATTCTCTCATTTTACTCTGTAATGCAGCAACTTCCCAGTCAAGAGCTCTAAGACTGGTTACTAATAACTATCACAATCTCCCCACTAACTTGCAAAAAGACTCTGATGTCACTTTCCATAGCAATCCACGCATAGTCATTTCAGTTGTCTGGGGGGTTAATCACCGCCCCAACATCTATTTCAGGTCATGCTTCCAGCGGAGATGACAAACATTCACTATTTTGTCCCGATATCACCTGATGGCCCTTCTTGATGAAGCTGCTTTTGTTAGAGCGTCTCAAGTTGAAAGTGTATTCATCCTATTATTGAAAAATCACATGTACATTCCCGGAAGTATGGAGGGTGAAAGGGAGAAATGGCTGAATCATTAACATAATTTAAAATATATGTATTAACAATATATATTCTTTGAACATGATGTCTCTAATTGTTGTACTGACATTTCAAGTATGATATAGTAGCATGAATCTGGAGAGGTAATTTAACATTAATTCCTAATTAACTGGTAATTACAGAGTAGCAGAATGGTAGGGGTTGGAAGGGACCTCTGGAGATCACCCAGTCCAACCCCCCTGCTAAAGCAGGTGCCCCCAGAGCAGGTTGCACAGGAACACATCCAGGCGGGTTTTGAATATCTCCAGAGAAGGAGGCTCCACAATTTCTCTGGGCAGCCTGTGCCAGTGCTCTGGCACCCTCACAGTAAAGAAGTTCTTCCTCATGTTCAGGTGGAACTGCCTGTGCTCCAGTTTGTGCCCATTGCGCCTTGTCCTGTCGCTGGGCACCACTAAAAAGAGCCTGGCCCCATCTTCTTGACACCCACCCTTTACATATTGATAAGCATTGATTGTATCCCCTCTCAGTCTTCTCTTCTCGAGGCCGAACAGACCCAGGTCTCTCAGCCCTTCCTCATAAGAGATTTGCTCCACTCCCCTCATCATCTTTGTAGCCCTCCACTGGACTCTCTCCAGTCGTTCTCTGTTTCTCTTGAACTGGGAAGCCCCGAACTGGACACAGTACTCCAGATGTGGCCTCACCAGTGCAGAGTAGAGGGGCAGGATCACCTCCCTCGACCTGCTGGCCACACTTTTCTTAATGCACCTCAGGATGCCATTGGCCCTCCTGGTTGCATGGGCACATTGCTGGCTCATGGTGAGCCTGTTGTCCACCAGCACTCCCAGGTCCTTCTC
>VZSC01011378.1:66991-175469 GCA_013398225.1 Steatornis caripensis
CCCTCGACCTGCTGGCCACACTTTTCTTAATGCACCTCAGGATGCCATTGGCCCTCCTGGTTGCATGGGCACATTGCTGGCTCATGGTGAGCCTGTTGTCCACCAGCACTCCCAGGCACTTCTCTGCAGAGCTGCAATGTTTTCTAATGCTTTCATTAGCTCATTTCCACTGATGTGCATACATGTTTATCTGTAATTTAATTTATGTTTATCTGTATTGATTCCTGTAGTGACAGGTTCTCTGTCTAAGAATACAGGGTAATAATTGTTCTGAAAATTACTATAGTTTGTTTTGCATGTAATGGCAGGTTAGAGGAATAATGAACATGATGAAGGACTATAAGCAAAGACTAGCTATACTGACAAGGTGTCAGTGTAGATCAGAACAAGGCAGAGGCATATTCCGGTTGGGCACAAGAAATGCTACTCAATAGCTTGAAATCTTCCATAACTAGGCAAAAGAGTCAACAGCATATTACAGATTATATTAGAATAGAAAACATTGCAACCACTAATGAAGTGGAGGGAGAAGGAATCAAACAGGATGAGAAACAGAAAAATGAGGTCAAGTTTGAAATAAGTAGACTGATGCCTGTGAGTCAAATAATTCAAAACATAGATTCTAAATTGTGCAGAATATTTTAAAATATGTAGAGTTAGAAATATTCTAACTTGTGCTTGAAGATCAAAATATGTATCTGCCTGAAGATCAAAATAAATATCTGCTTGCAATGCAATATTGCTATATAAAACACTGTGATCGCAGGGAGTGATAGTCTTGTAACATACGTCAAGGAGGTAAAATCTTCTGTTTATCACAGTGGCAAACATCAGCTACTACACTGCATACATAATCAGGCACTTCTGCAGAAGAAAAAGGTCTGTGAAGGACTTTTTTAGAAGAAAAGAGGAGATGGTGATTCGGACTCTTCTATTAAATAAAAAGCTGCTGAGAGCAGAATACTATCAGTGTGTTTTATAAATCCTCTCTTGTCATTGTAACTGGAAGACACGAGGGCACACTAGGAGATATGAAAATCTGTATTCAGGTAGGTGTACACAGCTAAATGTGCTTAAAATAAGAACCCTTCTCTCTTTCTCAGACCTTTGACAGCTTGCACTCCGCATGTATTGACACTTTTATTTCCCAACCTCATATTTCTTAAGCATATCTTCCATCTGAGACAACATATCAATGGCTTTTTTCCCTTCCACTCTCTTTCCAAAACCTCAAATTTTTCTATGCTATTGTCTATAGAAACATGTACGAGAGTTTGAGAGAACTGTCTTTGTTCAGTCTTAAGATGAGAATACTAAGGGGAGGATCTTATTATGTCTTCAACGAGCTAATGCAAGGGTAGAGAAAAGACAGAGCCGCACTATTCTTGAAGATGCATAGTGAAAAAATGAGAGGCAAGAGACATCTGTTGCAACAAAGGGAATTCTGATTAGATGTTAGAAAAAAATCTCCTTCTAACAGGAAGTGTAGTCAAACTCTAGAGCAAGTTCTCCCACAAAGGCTGTGAGACCTCTTTCTCGAAAAGATTCAGAACTTTACTGGTGAAGATCTTGAGCAATGTGACCTAACCTGTACCTGACTTCAGCATAGGCCCTGCTTTGAGCCTCTAGAGAAGTCTCTTCCATCCTAAGATATTCTGTGGTTGAAACAAGTATCTGGAGGATGCCCTTCAGTGTTCACAAGGTGAAAGTGACGTATCTGGGAGCTGACATGGCAGTAGTTCAGCAGACAAGTATGTCAATCGCTGCACCTCATTGCCAGACTCTGCACTTGCCATAGATTTTTCATTAATGTATTTAGAGTAGGATTCTGTCTTTTTGCCATGGTGATGGCAACAGGATTTGAAAAGTGATAATCGAAAGCTAAACTATTCCACAGGGAAAGAGGAGTACTCCTCTTGCTGTGTGTCTTCAGGTTGATTTTGTTTATTTTTAATAAGAGCTTCTTAACTTATGAAAAAAAAGTTTATTTGACAAATACAGTGTTCAGTTTCTCAGTAAGGACTTCCTATAACCTCTTACAGCTTACTTAAGAATAGTAGTTTCTTATATCTCCTTTTTTCTCCTACTGATAACCTTCTGATTTGCAGGGGCTCAGCTGCAATAAGGTCTTATTAATAAGAAGATTCACAAGGCACATCTGAGATACTTTTGCTACTTTGAAGCATCTTATGGCAGTAGCAATAGGAATTTTTACTTGTATGTCCTAAGTTTAATACACAATCAATCATATAATTAGCCTCTCCTGTCAAATGGCAAGGGCTCTGCCTGCTACCAAGTTGCATTTAGCAAAATGCTAAAAAGGAGTTTGCAGGCAAGTGCTCCAAACACCGAATCATTATAGATGTATTAAAATAGCAGCAAGTGTTCCATACAAAATTGGATTTAACAAAGAGCAAGAAAAAGCTCACAGCTCCCTCAGCCACCACATTCAAAGACAAGTTATACCACTGACACACATAAATACAAACATCCATATTAAAATAAGGGGAAGATTGATTTACAAACTCATGAGGCTATTTCTGTTATACTGGAAGTGAAATACAGGGATGGCATGGGCTTAAAGCAGTAAATATGTTGATTTCTGTGCCATTTTTCTGGCACAGTAGGGGTTTTGGTTTTTTTCCTTTTTATCTTGTGCATCTATCGCAGCTAAATCCCTTATTGTTCCCATCACCACAGCAAGTATGCAGACAGGCATTTTGCAGTGGTTCCCTGCTAAACCCAGCCTCCCAATCCTACAGGTGCAGGAGTGGGACTTGACTTGGAAACCACAGACACAATTGACAAGAGGCTGTGATCACAGGAAAGGAAGCTCTGCTGTCACTCCTCTGCTGCTGGAAACCCCTAGATACTAGAGATGGTGGAAAATGGGAGCCAACTGCATTGTGCCAGCCAGGGATAAGGGGGAAAGACAGCCACAAGGCATGTCTTTTTCTCACATGGCAGCACCTCAGCACAAGCTACAGAAACAGCCGAGGCAAAGAGCTGAAGAGAAGGGAGGGTGCAAAGTGAATGGGACCAGGAGGGTAGCAAGCTTAGGAAGTGGGACAGCAGTGTGAGGTGAAGGTTCTGATTACTAGAAGAAGATGACTGCTGCATCAAAGGGAGGCACTGGGTCAGAGAGGTTGTGGGATTGACAGAAAGGCCAAGCCTGAGGTGCCCACTATGAGGATAAAGTAAGTTTTGATGGCTGTTGTTGATGATGGCTCAATGTGTCAGACCTCAAGGGTTGCTATTTAAGCAATGATCTGCTGACTGCTCTGAGAAGCTCAAAAAGGAGAAACTAAAGCAGCACCAAAGTAAGGCACAAGAATGAGGAAGAACAAGCCCAGCTTGTGTTAATGTGAAGTATTCATCATCTGATGTGACATAACTTCTCTGGATGAGTAGCTTGACATGTTTCTTCTTACCTAATCAGGACACAACTGGTCACTCTTACCACCGTCCATTAAAAGAAATTTTTAAAAAATCTATGAATCTATCAGTGTTATAACAAACAAAATACACAATGAAACATTGAAAAAAGATTGCATTAAAAGACTTCATTGGCTGGATCCATAAATTTGCTGGTGTTTCTCTACCTGTTGTATCTACAGCTGAGGCACTGTGGGCTCAGAGCAGCTAGAGATGTGTGATACAGGTCACTGAACATAAAAATATTATATTGGCAGGAATCTGTAATAAGGTATTTTATCTCCTTCCACACGCCTAAAGTGCCACTGACAAGCCCCGGAAATCCTGTAGGCAGCACATGGGTGAAAGAAGGGAGCTGAGTTATACTTCTACTAGTCAAGTTGTAGATTGTGTAAAACTACTTCTTCCTGTGTTACAAAACAGAATTGTCCTTAGGCGACTCTGACAGATTAGTTGGCTTATCAGCTCTGAATCAGGAAGTCACAATCAATTTCTAGGCCCTATTTTTTCTCTTCAGTGCTCCCCACACACTGCTGCATCTGCATGCAGCTGAGACAGGGTGGGAAAGGTAGCCTCCAGTTAATAGAGGAGAAAGGAAGGGATCTGCTTAGTTCCTATAGAAATCAGTAGAAGTAATAACACTGACTCCAATGGACCCTTAATTATCAGGAAAAGAAGGCTTTTGAAGATATAATTACTGCTACAGGTCTCAGAGCATTATTTACTTACCTATAATCGTAATCGCATCCACTGTGCACCATTTACTTCTTCCATTCTACGGTATATATCAAAAGCTTTGCAGAACTGTGAGCACATGAGCAAAACACAAACAAGTGTAAGGAGGTCCAATTAGTGAGTTGATATCTCAATCACTCACCAGACTGATCCTTATCAGACTCGGTAATTACCCTGTTTATTCTATTGTATTTAAAAAAAAAAAAAAGAAGAAGAAGAAGAAAAAAGGACACCATGTCCTCAAAACAAGGGACCGATTCTGCCACACTTACTCCTACTGAATAATACCATGTATTCCATGCTCTTCATGCAAGGCAACTGAGAAAACAGATTTGACATTTCTTACAAGTAACAGAGGCTTCAGTGAAACAAAGTATAACATGGTGTGAGCAGGGGTGGAAGAATAAATCCAGCATAAATTTAAATCATGTTTAATGACCTATTTTTCAAGTGACAGTGGCGATCTTCTTGGCCACCTAGACACACAATATGCAAATTCAGAAGCACCGGTGTGAGAATACGAGGTCTTGATTTCTACCTGTCCTAATACTTGACACGCACAAAAGTATTCGTGCATCTCTTTGGAGTGGTGGTATGACATAACACCATTTATAAGATCATTTCAACTGCTTCATGCCCAGTTTGATGTTGAGAGTGAAACAAATACCTCTTTCATAACATTTTTACATCCCGCTTAAAGAATAAGAAATGTTTTTCAAGCTCTGAACAGTTTTAAGTCTGGGGAAAACTGGACCCAATGACTAAGGTGTTTCTTCCTCCCAACCAATTCCCTAATTCAGTCCTATTCACCAGTTCAGAAGGATCCTGAATATCCTGCTTTCATATTGAAGATAATTTCCTTGGCACTGCAAACAGAACATTCGGAAGTCTCATCACAAAGACGTTCTCTGAGCAGCGGAGCCCATAGCCTCACACAGAATCTCAATTCCCTTTTTAATCTGCACAAATAACTGAGAACCTTTCAGGCAACAACTTTCAAATTTTTTCTCCTTAGATATTCCCTCAGCTGGAAATCTTAATCTCAAAACTCGTATGTGTCTATTTATAACATCTTCTGGAGGGTTGGGTTTTTTGGTGGGAGCTTCTGAAATAAGACTATCTTTTTACCAATTAACCTTTGAAATTGTTTTCCAAAATACTCTCTTTTTAGATTTCTTGCTGTTGTCAGCTTCATCTTAACAATATCCTGATTTTAATCTCCAAATATGCCTTCTTTCTAAGGTGATGCTCCAGGTTAGATCACTAACCTTTTCAATAGATTAGGGACCCAGAGGTAGGAAAATGTAGGCACTGAGACTCTCCCTTATTTTCTGACATTCTGACTGTAGATAAATTCAGATTGCTTCCTTTCCTTTTGTTTGGGTTACTTAGAAATTCTTCCAGGTATCAAGGATTAGACTCTGTATAAAACGCAAAACCTTCCTGATTCCCCTTTGGAACCAAACTAAGTCTACTTAGGTGTGTGCAGAGCTCACCTCCTGAGAAAATACAAGACAGGAGGATGAGAGGTCATACTCTCTATGAGGAAATCCCACTCAAACTGTCCAGCTTGTCAAAGATACTTTTATCAATCACACCGTGTTTATACCTCTGCTGTTAAATAACAATGCCACTCAACAGATCTGGGTAGGGCTGTTTGTTGGTGAGGTGCATTTAGACTAGGGGTGCATGACTCAATAATATTCCTAAAGTCCTCAAGTCCCCACAGCACTGAGTTGTAAGGAATAGGGACCAAATTACAGGAAGTAAAACTGGAATCCTACTGCAGTGCTCAATAAATACTCAATAGTCAACACTTCTAAAAGGCACTAAGTCAGCAAAGCCCAATTGTGTTCCGCATGAAAAGGAGCGGTAATTTAGCCCTTTTCTGTTCTTTTTAGTAACTGTTCTGGCTGCTGCAGACCATTTATCCATGGACTGAGCTGTGTATATACAAATCACACAGACACTGCCCCAGCTCTTGACAGCTCAAAGTCTACAACAACATAAGGGTAAAGACAGGTTCTTTTCCACTGATGAAAAGGCAAAGATGCACCACTTACTACAGTCTAAACTGCTCAGCATCAAATGGCCTGACCACAAAATATGTGTCCATGGCTGGCTGTCCATGGTATGAACCTCCACCGTCAGTGTATGGCTTCTGTGTTTACAGGAGATTTTTTTGAAATATAATAGCTGCCAGGTGACAACTTCTGTCTCTGTTTCCAAGGCGTTAACAAAACTAGTCCAGAAACTACCCCTAAGCACAGCTCAGCTCCTGCTATCACATACCAGGACTGAGGCCTTACCACAAGTCAAGACAGTATAGGGTGGCCAGTCTTCCAGAGCACCAGCTCAAAACATTACTGACATGTAAAAGTCTACGCTAATTCAAAGACCTGTTTTTTCTAATTTTCTGCAGCAGTAGTTTGTCTTTCCCACTGACTTTTCATGTGAATGGATGGAGTCCCTGCTGGCAGTCAGGATCCTCACACCACCCTTTTCAGGGGCTCGTGAGCATTAGTTAGTTTTTGCACTAGTTTCCTAGATAGGGTCAATGGCTCCATGGTTGTTTGACAGTAGAGCTGATAATAGTTGCAAAAAGATCTTACGATACTACCAGGGCTAATTTTTATGTCCAAAGGTGTGAGAATACACCTGGCATTCAGATGGATGGAAAGGTTTAGGTTTCAGTGCAAGATCCCGCACAAAACCTACCTCATTTTAGTAGCTAAGGCTACTCAGAGAGTGGTATGAGGGCTTAAAAAGAAAAAGTCAAAGGTAATAGGTAGCTATTTACAGAGCTACTGAGTGGTCACTGACTTCTACCAGTGAGGCACCAATAGTTCCTCTCTTACAATGATAATTTCAAGCAGAAATACACAAACCTCACTCCCTCCACAAACTTAAAAAGCCATACTATCATCTGGATATAGGAGGCAATGGCCCGTAGATCTAAAGAAAGTAATTTTTCCTTATCTCTGCATATGTTTCTTACCGGGCTGCATGGATCAGAGGAATATCTGATCACAGGAATATCTAATGGGAATGGTGACTGAAAGAAGGCTGGAGAGCTTCCCTTTTAAAGAAAAACACAGTTCTACATTTTGGAATTGAGTAATTTCAGTATTAACAACATTATTTACATATATTTACTGAAGAGATGAGTTTCTTGATATCTGACTACTGTCAGAAAAGCTGATTTGTACAATTTTATGTGCCCTGAGTTCCCAAATACACTGTGGAGGTACATGTTAATAAATTTTTCTTACAGAAGCAAATGGCCAAAGATATCTCACTTTTAAGGGAAAAGAAAAAGGTAGAGCTTTTATTTCATCAAGTAAAAATTCCCATTGCAGTAGTCTCTGTTTAGCCAAGGTTTTCACAACTATGAATGTTGGTAGATTAACTGGTTTAATTAAGATTTTGAAGGGTCAATGTCTGACAAAATAATTTTCTTCTTTCTGAAGAATTTGTTCCTGCTTTCTGACCTGGAAAAATGTGTTGTATTCTCAAAATTCATACCTGTTTAGCCTTACTATTTCTGTTTGGTTTTATCCTGGCATGCAATCCAATGCCTTATAGGTCTTGCATTGGAAAAGACAATAAATTACTAATCTATATCACTGGTAATACCAACAGTGATTGAAATGTAATTTCATTGCAATTGAAAGCTTAATATCACCCAAGGTTTGCTTTCCTGAGATGGAGATGTCCATTAATGAAAGAAATAGTCACTTTTTTTTTCATTGGGGAGCAAAACATTGCAAACCTGCTTCCCCAAAGTCCTCATACCCTGCATGAGACAAACTGTGTCTATGAGAGTCAGCAGAGCTTTGGGTATAAACAGGGCAAGTGCCATTCAGACAAAGATAAAGGAATATAATGAATTTTCCATTTTGCTTTATTGACTTCTTGGGGAATAGTGGTTTTTAGCCTTGACAAATTCCAGATGCAAAGTTGTTCTGAGTTCTCCAGTGCAGTCCTCTACTCTGCAGTACAGGTATCGATTCATGCTAAGGACAGAACATATCAAGGCCATGGGTTTTACTGAATGCCTGAACAGCTCTGTGCCACCAGCTGCTTAAAAGCATTTTAATATTGCTAACTGCTTCACAGAGATAGGTACCCCTTCTTATAGGAGGACACCTAGTAACCATGTTACTGTTTATTACACTTTGAAAAAAATATTCTATTTTCTTTTATTTTGACTGAAGGTCTCTGCTACACTAAATATGGTTTATGTCTTGCTGATACCATAACATTATTAAAATTCTCTAATCAAACTTCTTTATTTGTAGGGATGAGGTCTTGCTGATACCATAACATAAATTATTAAACTTCCTTAGTCAACTTTCCTAGTTGTAGGGATGAGGTCAGGAAGGCCAAGGCACAGATGGAGCTGAACTAGGAAAGGGATGCAAAGAATAATAAGAAAGGCTTCTACAGGTATGTCAGCCAGAAAAGGAAGGTCAAAGAAAGCAAACCCCCTTAACAAACACAACTGGCAAACTGGTAACAACGGACAAGGACAAGGCTGAAGTACTCAACAACACTTTTGCCTCAGTTTTCAGTGGCAAAGTCTCTTCCCACACCTTTTGAGTGGATGAACTGCAAGGCAGGGATGGGGGAGCAAAGTTCATGACCATCTTAGGCTCCTGAACATACATAAGTCTATAGGACTTGACGAGATGCATCTCAGAATCCTGAAGTAATTGGCTGATGTAGTTGCCAAGCCACTCTCCATGGTAGTTGAAAGGTCATGGCAGTCAGGTGAAGTCCCTGGTGAATGGAAAAAGGAAAACATTGCATCCATTTTTAAAAAGGGTAGAAAGGAGGACTCTGGGAACAACTGACCGGTTAGTCCCACCTCCTGTGCCCAGGAAGATCATGGAACAGATCCTCCTACAAGCTATGCTAAGGCACGTGGAGGACAGGGAGGTGATTTGAGACAGTCAGCATGGCTTCACCAAGGGTAGGTCCTGCCTGACCAACCTAGTGGCCTTCTATGATGGAGTGACTACATCAGTGGACAAGGAAAGAACTACAGGTGTTATCTATCTGGAATCCTGTAAGGCCTTTGACACAGTCCCCCACAACAGCCTTCTCTCTAAACTGGAGAGGTACTTATTTGATGGGTGGACAGTTTGGTGGATGAAAAATTGATTGGATTGTCACATACAGAAGGTAGTGATCAACAGTTCAATGTCCAGATGGAGATCAGTGACAACTAGTGTCCCTCAGGGGTCCATATTGGGACCAGAACTGTTTAATATCTTCATCAGTGACATAGACAGTGGGATCAAGTGCACCCTCAGCAAGTTTGCAGATGACACCAAGCTGTGTGGTGCACGTGACATGCCTGAGGGACAGGATGCCATCGAGAGGGACCTGGAGAAGCTTGAGAAGTAGGCCTGTGTGAACATCATGAGGTTCAACAAGGCCAAGTGCAAGGTTCTGCACATGGGTCGGGGCAATCCCCAGTATCGATACAGGCTGGGGGACGAAAGGAATAAGAGCAGCCCTGTGGAGAAGGACTTGAGGGTACTGGTGGATAAAAAGCTGAACATGAGTCAGCAGTGCACGCTCGCAGCCCAGAAAGCCAACTGTGTCCTAGCCTGCATCAGAAGAAGTATGGCCAACATGTTGAGGGATGCCCCCTCTGCTCTGCTCTGGTGAGACCCCATCTGGAGTGTTGTGTTCAGCTCTGGGATCCCCATAAGGAAGACATGGACCTGTTGGAACGAGTCCAGAGGAGGACCATAAAAATTATCAGAGGGATGGAACCCCTCTAGCTATGAGGAAAGGCTGAGAGAGTTGGAGTTGTTCAGTCTGGAGAAGAGAAGGCTCCCAGGAGACCTTATTGAGGCCTTTCAATACCTAAAGGGAGCCTGCAAGAGAGATGGGGACAAACATTTTAGCAGATCCNCGTGACATGCCTGAGGGACAGGATGCCATCGAGAGGGACCTGGAGAAGCTTGAGAAGTAGGCCTGTGTGAACATCATGAGGTTCAACAAGGCCAAGTGCAAGGTTCTGCACATGGGTCGGGGCAATCCCCAGTATCGATACAGGCTGGGGGACGAAAGGAATAAGAGCAGCCCTGTGGAGAAGGACTTGAGGGTACTGGTGGATAAAAAGCTGAACATGAGTCAGCAGTGCACGCTCGCAGCCCAGAAAGCCAACTGTGTCCTAGCCTGCATCAGAAGAAGTATGGCCAACATGTTGAGGGATGCCCCCTCTGCTCTGCTCTGGTGAGACCCCATCTGGAGTGTTGTGTTCAGCTCTGGGATCCCCATAAGGAAGACATGGACCTGTTGGAACGAGTCCAGAGGAGGACCATAAAAATTATCAGAGGGATGGAACCCCTCTAGCTATGAGGAAAGGCTGAGAGAGTTGGAGTTGTTCAGTCTGGAGAAGAGAAGGCTCCCAGGAGACCTTATTGAGGCCTTTCAATACCTAAAGGGAGCCTGCAAGAGAGATGGGGACAAACATTTTAGCAGATCCCCTTGCGATAGGGCAAGGGATAATGCTTTTAAACTAAAAGAAGGTAGCTTGAGACTAGACATAAGACATTTTTCACAATGAGAGTGGTGAAACATGGGAACAGGTTGCCCAGAGAGGTGGCAAATGCCCCATCCCTGGAAACGTTCAAGGTCAGGTTGAACAGGACTCTGAGCAGCCTGAGCTAGTTGAAGATGTCCTTGCTTACTGCAAAGGGGTTGGACTAGATGATCTTTGAAGATGCTTTCCAACCCAAACTATTCTATGAAAATCGCTGCTGGTGTGGATGTGCTTAACCAGTTCTCTTACTGTTTGAGAAAATGATACACATTTGTCTATACATTATGAAAAGCTTTTTTATATTAATGCTCTGTGAAAATCAAGTCTACNAAAAAGCTGAACATGAGTCAGCAGTGCACGCTCGCAGCCCAGAAAGCCAACTGTGTCCTAGCCTGCATCAGAAGAAGTATGGCCAACATGTTGAGGGATGCCCCCTCTGCTCTGCTCTGGTGAGACCCCATCTGGAGTGTTGTGTTCAGCTCTGGGATCCCCATAAGGAAGACATGGACCTGTTGGAACGAGTCCAGAGGAGGACCATAAAAATTATCAGAGGGATGGAACCCCTCTAGCTATGAGGAAAGGCTGAGAGAGTTGGAGTTGTTCAGTCTGGAGAAGAGAAGGCTCCCAGGAGACCTTATTGAGGCCTTTCAATACCTAAAGGGAGCCTGCAAGAGAGATGGGGACAAACATTTTAGCAGATCCCCTTGCGATAGGGCAAGGGATAATGCTTTTAAACTAAAAGAAGGTAGCTTGAGACTAGACATAAGACATTTTTCACAATGAGAGTGGTGAAACATGGGAACAGGTTGCCCAGAGAGGTGGCAAATGCCCCATCCCTGGAAACGTTCAAGGTCAGGTTGAACAGGACTCTGAGCAGCCTGAGCTAGTTGAAGATGTCCTTGCTTACTGCAAAGGGGTTGGACTAGATGATCTTTGAAGATGCTTTCCAACCCAAACTATTCTATGAAAATCGCTGCTGGTGTGGATGTGCTTAACCAGTTCTCTTACTGTTTGAGAAAATGATACACATTTGTCTATACATTATGAAAAGCTTTTTTATATTAATGCTCTGTGAAAATCAAGTCTACATTTTCTGGTATGTTTCATCTGCAAAGCAAAGGCATTTTCAGGATATCAGTGATGTCAAAGGTTTTGTAAGAGGAGGTTTGGACAGCTGACTCCTTAGTAACAGTTCCCGCTTCTCCAGACAGACACTTTCCTGCTTAAAGGTGCTAACATTTGTGTTTAGTAAAGCAGCATGTATACTGACCCAAGGGAGTTGACTAACCCACAGCTATTAGATTTCAGGCCCAGTGAGTTTTGAGAAAGGCAAAGAAATCCTTCCCATCCGGCTACGAATAGAGAAAATTCACACAAGGGCTTCCAAACTTATGCTTTCAAGAAAAAAAGTAAAATCCAACCCAGATAGCTACCAAATGCAGGACCCCTCCACCCACTTTGGGAACAGGTCTCCCAAGACAATCATCATCATAGAAGCACTTTAATGATGTTTTAGTACATTCATATATTTTTGTATTAATACATTCCAAAAGTATTTTGAATTACTATTCTAGTTCCTTGTGCCCTTGGTGGATCCTTTTGACATTTAAAATTCAATCTCTGTTGAGGATGCACACAGATTAAATTTATTACATAATGAATATGAAAGGCAATAATGCACAAACATCCCTACAGTGTCTTTATTCTCAAAAGGGACATTCAGATCAATGTAAGGCAAGGTGGAAATTGTTTGCCAAATAATACATGACAAAAAAACTTCCTCTTCCTCTTTAAATAATTTGCAGTAGATTAAACTAATCCTTGGGAGAGGTTTTCTGTTACTTACTTACAGCAATGATTTGGGACTTTTTTTTAGATCAAAACAAATTGATTTGGACTCTAATTGTTGATACTGGAAAGTATGAATATATCCTTTCCCTGGTTGATTTCCAAGACTGCTCCACTGAGTGAAAGTGTTAACACAGGCAGTGAAAGCAGAAAAGATTAGTAATGTTCTGCCAGAGTTTTCATCCTCAAAGATCCCCAGTCTGATTCATCTTTCGTATTAGAGGAAGACAACTAGGTGAAAAAGTAACAAGAAGAAACTACTAACAGGGTTAACTGCTATTCTTATCAGCCTCTTTGCACAGTCCCATCATCTGCTGTTGTATCTCTGCAAATCTCAATATTGCAAGATCCTTCAGTAGGTCTTCATAGGCAGCAATAATTTTCATTACACTGAGTAATTTTATACTGCCACCAGATTTTGTCACTTCTTCATTCATGCAATTTTCCTGAACATTTATAAAAATGTTGAGTGGCATAGATGAGAGTGGGACATCATGCTCAACTTTTATTGCTGCTCTGAAAACTATCCATTTATTTATTTTTGTTCTTTTCTGCCTTTATTAATTCATGAGAGCACCTTCCTTTTTCATTCTCTGTTTCATTTCTTGAAGAGTCTCTACTGACAAGTCTTGCCAAAGCTTTTTCAAAATTCATGTATACTAGATAAACCACACCACCTTTTTTGTTGCACCTCTTGAGCCTCTCAACACTCTAAAGATTTTGTAGGTACTACTTTCATCTACAAAATCCTGATAGACTCATCATCATTATATTAATAATTATTTGTGTATCTATTCATTTTATTCTTTGTTATTATTTTTACTAATCTGACAGATACCTTCCTCTCTAATGTGTAGTTCTCTAGAACATCCTTAGACTCATTTTAAAAAAAATAGTACCATTTTTGTCCTTTCACGTTTGTCTGGTAGTGAGGTTCTTTTGACTAGGATTAATATACTGCTATTCATTGCAATCCAGCAATTCTCTGCCTGAACTCCTTTCAAACCTATCAGTAAACATCATCTTCTCCAAGTAAAGTCTTAACATTTTTGAGAATTTATTCTAAGGTATATTCCATTGATGCCTTAGTTTTGAGTGAGTTCTTCAAACTCTTGTCCTACTTAAGATTATAACCAATTTAGGAATATTACTATCTTTCTGTATAACAAACACCAGTGCAGAGAATCCATTACGGTTTTTTTGCTCTGGCCTTATTGTCCTTGAGTAATCCTTCTACGCTTACACCAATTATCAACCCCATGGATTCTCTGACAGGCTTCCTGCTTCCAGTGGGTTTTTTTAAAGTTGTCCTTTTATGGCTAGTTTAAATGCTTTTAGCAATATTCTCAGCAAACTCCTTTTTGGCTTGCCTTGCTATGTATTAACTTTTAGCTTCCCAGAGTTTATGTCTATTTCTACTTTCCTTATTTGAGCAGACTTTTAAAGATGTCTTCTTACTTTCAAGACCCTCCTTATTTCTATTCTTTTAGCATGGCCTTTTTTCTTTTTGAAGATCTTCTTCAAGTCTTTTCTGATTTTCTGCTTTTCTATGGGCAGGACAATGTGCTGTAAGGAGTTTGTCTAAAGGTGTTTGAATACTTAACAAGAGCATTAAGGTGATATCACAGAATCACAGAATGGCAGGGGTTGGAAGGGATCACTGGAGATCATCCAGTCCAACCCCCCTGCTAAAGCAGGTTAGCCTAGAGCAGGTTGCACAGGAACGCATACAGGCAGTTTTTTAATATCTCCAGAGAAGGAGATTCCACAACCTCCCCAGGCAGCCTGTTCCAGTGCTCTGTTACCCTTACAGTAAAGAAGTTCTTCCTCATGTTCAGGTGGAACTGCCTGTGCTCCAGTTTGTGCCCGTTACCCCTTGTCCTGACGCTGGACACCACTGAAAAGAGCCTGGCCTCAAACAAGTATTTAATATTATTCATGTGTTCTCTTCTTTGCCTCAGTCTACGGACAAGTTGTCCCAGGCATATGGGGAAAGATCTCACACCATTTCTGGGAAATCAGCACATCTGAGTGCCTCTGTGAAGTGCTGTACACTACTGCCTGAATCACGGGAAACAGAAGGAGGAAATGGAGTTCTCCATGCAGTGGCAGGGCTACAGTCTTACTGGCATGTGGTGGGATAGCTTACACAACTGGAGTCCTTCAGATATCTGAAAGAAATCTCATTTTTATAGACCCTGATATCTGCTGAAGGGATGATATACTGTGACAGAAACTATCCAGGAAATTTCTGGTGTACATTGGTGACAACATTCCAACATAGGTGATCAAGAAGCCAACAAGCAAAGATACCCTCCTGGACCTCATATTTATAAACAAGAAAAGATCAGTCAGGGATGTGAAGGTGACAATCATCTTTGTCTACAGTGACCATGAGCAAGCAGAGTTCACAATCCTGAGAGCTGAAAACAAGGCAAAATGAAGACTCACACTCTGGTTTATAGTTGTGCTTGGAAGAATCCCATGGGATACAGCCCTGGAGAGAAGAGAGGTTCAGGAGTGTTGGTTGATTCTCAAGGACCAACTCCAAGCTCAAGAATGGTCCATCTCAATAAGCAGAATATCAAGCAAAGGTGGCAGAAAGCCTGCATGGATGAAGAAGTTGCTCCTGACTAAACTCAAACATAAATAGGATATGGACAGGAGGTGGAAAGAGGCACAGGTCACCCAGGATAAGTATAAATACACTGTCCAAGCATCCAAAGGATGAGAATAGAAAAGTCAAAGCCCATCTGGAGGTGAATCTGATGAGGGACGTGAAAGGCAACAAGAAGGGTTTCTACAGGTGCGTAAGTAGAAAAAAAGGAGAATGGGGGGAAACGTGTGCCTGCTGCTGAATGGTACAGCAGTCCTACTGACAAAGAACACAGAAAGACCAAGGTTCTCAATGTTTTAATTGTCTCAGTCTTTCCTGGTAACATTGGCCTTCAGGAATGAAACCCAAACCCCTGAGACCAGTGGGAAAGTCTGGAGCAAGGAAAACTTACCCTCAGTAGAAGAGGTTCAGGTTACAGAACACTGGACATACAGAAGCCAATGGGACCTGATGAAATGATACACCCATGAGTGGTAAGGGAGATGCTCAGTGCAATCACAAGGCCACACTCAACGACCTTTGAAAGGTGGAGCAGGTTGCCCTAATAGGCTGTTCCATCTCTGTCCTTGGCAGTTTTGAAGACTCAACTGGACAAAGTTCTGAGCAATTTGATCTGACCCTAGAGGTGGCCCTGCTTTGGTACAGGGACCTTCCCATGTCCCTTCCTATCCAGATGCTTCTGTGGTAGGTAGCATCCCATGGTTGCTGGCTCTCCATAGTCACTGGCACCACTGGATACATGGGCTGTCATTCATATGGCCTCCACATTGTACTTTGCCTGTTTAGGTGTGGAATTTCCACCCACGGGAATCCCTTGATACAACTTGTTACATCATCTTATTTCATTTGTATTGTCTGTAATTTTTTGTCTGTAATTTCTGTAATTTATTCAGCCTCTTTCCCAGTGAAAACATCTATTCTGTCATTCTTAAATAATTTGTGCACCATTAGTATTGTCCACCTGAAATTCTGCCTTCCACCTATTTTCTAAGATGCCTACAAAGTAATTTTTTTACTCCACGCATCCTATTTCACCCATTTTAATTTTCAGACTTACAGTTCAGTCTGTCACCTCAAAAAAAAAAGCCATGTTTACGCTCTAAAAATTGATCCACATATTTCAAAAGTGTCAAAATACCTCCCAGATGTGCATGGAGCCGCTGACTGTGCTAAGGAAAACAGATTCTTCAGGCACTTAACTATGGACTTTGAGCATTCATGTTTGCCAGAACAGGGAAAATTAAACAAAAACAAAAAATGAACTGAGATTTGTGAACATTGTTTTACAGACAATACCACTCTTTAAGCCAAGCTGTAAACTTGGCACGCTATTGGCAATAAGGAGATAGGCTTTATAAAACATGAGTCAGAACTAGCTCCCACAAGCCTGGATTATAAGTCTTTATGAAGCCTTGTTGAGTTTGTAGTTTTAAAAATGGATGTGCAGCATTGCCTTCCCAAAAACAGGTTTGCTCATCTAGAAGTGATAAGATTTCTAAGTAGTCAATAAATATATAGCATTTAAATATTTCTATAAAGGAAAAGGTTCAATTCTTTCACCTTGAAAACACATGCACAGTTGTACATACTGTTTGGATTTTAATATACATTTCTATAATATATATTGTTTACAACAGCAGTTGTTCATATAAAACTGGACATTGTTAGAACAAACATAGTACTGACAGACAATTACAAAAAAGAACAAAATACTTTAATGGCAACCTAGCAGTAGCACAATATGCATAGAGTGCCTGTAAGTAAAGTTTGAAAGTATGGGCTCCAGGAAAATGTGGTTATAAGACTGATCAATATATTGTTCCAATTACTAATCAAATCAGATATTGCTTTCTGTGACTGGCATAAATCAAACATAATTATTTTGGCCAAGACTTTTTTTGTAGTTGTTGCATGAATTCCTTATGCCATAGCATTGTGTTGCCTGACAAATACTTAGTGTGGGAATTCCAGCATGCTGCAATTTTTTGTCTTTCCTTTTGTCTTTGCTTATTTATTCTCACACACTGAGTGGAAGAAAGCAGACTCACAGAAACTAATGAGGTAATTTGTAAACCTGTCAGCAAAAGACATGAGAATTAACCTAGTGGTGGTCTGGTGAAAGGGGAGATGGGGATTACAGGGGCCTCATTTCATCACTGCAGGAAAATCCTGATTTCTACATCTAACCAGGCTTTTACTTGCATAGGCGAATCTCGGAGCTTGATATTCCTGCTCTGCGGGAATACATGATTGCCAGCCAAAATGCATCCACAGGAGGCCTGAAGTAACACCTGAATTCCCTCTTCCCCTAAATCCCACATGAAACTTCCACATTTGCACTGTCTATTTCACTCTTTGTGTCTCCTTGCCAGTAGTGCTATACAGGGTATAAACTCTGCAACAGATGTGATATTCCATCTCCAGCACTCCTATCTCTGCATGAATGTCTGCTTGGGGCTTCCCTGAAGGAGGCTTCTGAAGGATGAAATTGTGCCAAAACCCATAAGGGTTGTTTATTGCCATATTACTTTTATTCTATGCAATTCTTAGCAACAATAGCATGTTTTTAAGAATGTATTAAGCAACAAAGCAGGACTTTATTACTAATGTTTTGTGTATTTTATTTTCTTAAAAGGAACCAAGGAGAGCAGTCCATCATGCAACTTCATGTTTGTTAGTTTTATTCTGCAGGGAAGTGAGACGGCTCTTCTACATCTGTTGTTTTTCTTTGTTTTTCATGGGGGAGAAAGAATTCTTGCTGACTTTATTGTTGCTCTATTTTTCCTACTCACATTCTCAGGAGTGACATCTGGGGAGAAGGCTATGAAAATGTATGGAAGCAGAAACGCTATGAAAGGCAAGTGAGGTAGTTTTATAATAATGCATGAGGACAGCTTTCCAATGGGAAAATAATCTTTGGAGGGAGGGGAAACTACTATATGAAACTTAAATGAACGAGATGCTTGAATAGTTCTTATCTTACTTGTATTCTACGTTTCCAGGTATTTCATGAGCTATTATGAATAGACCAAACTGTTTCATTGTTCTATTACTTGACACGCTTTATCAATATCTGGTTACATGGTTCCATGCTGTTGCTGATCTCCACTGGCTATCTGATGATTCATCAATGTCATGTTGAGCAAAGGGCCATTTGGAGAACAATAACTTTTTCCCTTGTAGTGGTCAGCCAGGAGTAAGTTCTCTTTGACCTTTGCTTGACACAGATGCTCAGATCCTTTGTGTCTCATGGTACAACCACTGTTTCTTCTAAGACAAGCTCGCCAGAGTCAGATGAGACTTCAGGAATTCTTACAGGTTTGAATGACACACATACTGTATACTTGAACTGACTGGTTTATTGACAGCTCTCCGAAGACTGTTTAAACCCTGCATCCTATGCCATATTCTCATTTTCTCAGTCCTTGAACATTGCCGTAATAATAAGGATGGAAAAAAATAATAATCATTATGGTTTAATGAGAATCTTCACATCTGGTTTATACTTTAGAGAGCAGAAAGGTGAAGAGTTGATGTCTTGCCCTATAAAGAATAAGTACATGGATTATGACTGAGGCAATGAGTTTGTCAAGGGTAAATCTTGCCAACAAAACCAAATGCGTTTTCACAGGACAAGATTTTGGGGGGTAAAAAAGGAAACACTAGTCCAGCGGAGGGCCACGAGGTTGATTAAGGGAGTGGAGCATCTCTCGTATGAGGAAAGGCTGAAAGAGCTGGGTCTGTTCAGCCTGGAAAAGAGAACGCTGAGAGGAGATCTGATCAATGCTCACAAATATCTGAAGGGTGGATGTCAAGAGGATGGGGTCAGACTCTTCTCAGTGGTGCCCAGTGACAGGACAAGGGGCAATGGGCACAAACTGGAACACAGGAAGTTCCACCTGAACATGAGGAGGAACTTCTTTACCCTAAGGGTGACAGAGCACTGGAACAGGCTGCCCAGGGAAGTTGTGGAGTCTCCTTCTCTGGAGATATTCAAAACCCGCCTGGACGCATTCCTGTGCAACCTGCTCTAGGCTAACCTGCTTTAGCAGGGGGGTTGGACTAGATGATCTCTAGAGGTCCCTTCCAACCCCTACCATTCTATGATTCTATGATTCTACCATCATATAAATAAAGTTTAGTAAGGTTTTGAGGGCAGAATCCAGAGGAAAGCAGCAAAAGCCTTCAGACATCTAGAAAACTAATAAGGTGTATGAGAAAAATATAAAAGTATATGGAAAGCTGGTGCAAAGAAGAAGGAAATAAACTGCTTCCCAAATACATAGTCAGTAAGACAAGACACAGCTTAAATTGATGCATAGAAGAGTCCTGGCAGACATGAGGAAAAATGAAAGAAGCAAGGTTAATTAAACACTGGGATCTTCTGTTGGGTGGATAAATGCTATCTCTATTATTAGAGTTTCAAGAACAGGTTAGACAAACAATGGTAAAGAATGATACATCTTGATCCTCCCTTCCAAAGGGCTGATAGAGTAGAATCGTGGGTTGAGATAAAGACAGTTTAATAGGTGAAAAACCACATGCACAAACAAAGCAAAACAAGGAATTCACTCACTACTTCCCATTGACAGACAGGTGTGCAGCCATCTCCAGGAAAGCAGGGTTCCATCACGCCTGATGGTTACTTGGGAAGACAAGTAACACCATCACTCCAAACATCGCCCTTCTTCCTTTTTCTTTCCCCAGCTTTATATGCTGAGCATGACGTGATACGGTATGGAATATCCCTGTGGTCAGCTGAGGTCAGCTGTCCCAGCTGTGTCCCCTCTCAACGTCTTGTGCACCCCCAGCCTCCTCACTGGTGGGATGGGGTGAGAAGTAGAAAAGTCCCTGCACTGTGTAAGTATTGCTCAGGAACAGCTAAAACATCTGGGTGTTATCAACACTGCTCTCATTGCAAATCCAAAACAGAGCCCCATACCAGCTACTATGAAGAAAATTAACTCCATCCCAGCCAAACCCAGCACAATTATCTCTCTCTTGATCTTATAAACCATAGGATAATGATTTCATTTGTATGATGTTGATAACTGTCCAGCAGGAGCAAGTTTAAGATCATCAAATAATTTTCTGAAAACCATCACAGAAACACAGAACGGTAGGGGTTGGAAGGGCCCTCTGGAGATCATGTAGTCTAACCCCGCTGCTAAAGCAGGTTAGCCTAGAGCAGGTTGCACATAAACATCTTCAGGTATGTTTTGAATATCTCCAGAGAAGGAGACTCCACAGCCTCCCTTGGCAGCCTGTCCCAGTGCTCTGTCACCCTCACAGTATCATAGAATCATAGAATCATAGAATGGTAGGGGTTGGAAGGGACCTCTAGAGATCATCTAGTCCAACCCCCCTGCTAAAGCAGGTTCGCCTACAGCAGGTTGCAAAGAAGTAAAGAAGTTCCTCCTCATGTTCGGGTGGAACTTGCTGCTTTCCAGTTTGTGCCAGTTGCCCCCTGTCCTGTCGCTGGGCACCACCGAGAAGAGCCAGGCTCCATCCTTTTGACATCCACCCTTTAGGTATCGATAAGCATTGATGAAATCCCCTCTCAGTCTTCTCAAGGCTGAACAGACCCAGGTCTCAGCCTTTCCCCATAAGAGAGATGCTCCATTCCCCTAATCATCTTTGTAGCCTTCTGCTGGACTCTCTCCAGTAGTTCCCGATCTCATCCATTACTTAATCATCATAACTTAAACACTGGGATTCAGTTGAGTCAGATAAAATATTCATATAGCACTGTGCTCTCTGGAGTCTTTATTAGGCAATGGTTGCATTATTTTTACATAAAATTCTGTGTGTCATGTATCATACTTCTATAAACACTTTAAACATGGGCAAATATACAGAATACTATCTGTAAATTTTCATTCAATAAATTGTTCAGTTTCTTTTATTTATGCTTTTGAAAGTGTTTTGCACGACAGATTGCCATTAAAATTTTTGAAGACAGTGCTATTTACATCCTCTGGACACGAATTTGCAAACAGAGGCTTACACAAATATGTAGGCACACCAGAAATATACACATTCATCTTGACAGCCCTTTGTGGATTTAACAAGCCTTTGAACCAGGGAGCAGATATAACACATGTGATTTGGATTATTAGTGACATGGTATATATTAATAATAAGGCTGAGAGTCATAGCAACTGATTCAAAGGCAATTCAGAGCTTGAGCAATCGCTGTGGCAAAGCTCATTTCCAGATGATTCTTAAATAGAAGAGAGCAAACAGATCACAATCACTGTCCTGTGAAAAAGTTTGCCAATGTTTTTATTGCCATTCTTCTTTTCATCTTCCCTCACTCCCTTGTATCTCAGTTCCTTTCGCCACAGCGAGGCTCCCCATTATCTCTAGTGCATGGACCTGAATGGAGATACTGGTAGCTATAGTTTAAATGGAGGTAATCCGTCATTTGTGAGAAAGAATAAAGCTAGGAAGAAGCTTAAAGCTTGTGGTTATATTACCTGATTATGAGAACAGAATTTGGATGAAGGTCAGCAACACTTACAAAAGAAAAAGATAAAAGCAAGATAAAATACTCTGGATTTGAGAAAACAAGCAGTCACACTAAGTGATCAAAATGAATGAGAATTTACTGATATGAGGAAATTGTGCATGAGAGATATTGGTGACTCATTTCAATATAGTCAATAAAATGAATTGCAATAAAAGCATTCTCATCAATTTGAATCAAATGCAGAAATTAACTATAATATAGTTAGGGGAGCAGAAAATCATCAAAAACTTTCTCTGCGTAAAGCAGTATTTATAAAACCTAACTAAAAAGAGGTAACAATATGGAATATCACAGTAAAAACCTGTTTATCTTTGCAAGAAAAGACAACAGTAGTCATATTAAAATCTTATAAATGGGGAAAAAATACCCCAAACATTGCATAAGATGTGATGTATTCATATGAGCAATCCCATTTTAATACATGGGAATACTTATGTGAGTAAAATCTCTTATATCAGTCTTAAAATAGTAGTATTTTGAGGAATATTTACTCTGAGGTCTCTAAACCCTCATATTTTAAATTCTTTCATCCGCTCGTTCAGCTCCATCAGTATTAGAAGCAGTAGGAACATCACTTGATTTGCTGTAATATCACTTGTCCACATTTTTGTTCTCCTGTGGCAAGCAGAGGAGTTGCTGAGCTGAGGTCATCCCTATGGTGGCTGCCCAGAGCCACAAGGAAGGGTGTCCTGGGCTGCAGTCATTACTACCTGCCTGCCAGTATCCTGGGGACTGTCTCTGGTATCCTCACCTATATCAGGCTGTTCTCAGACTTGAATATGGGAGAGAGGTACCCCAGTATCACACAGAGAGGTTGCTCAAGACACTTGCCTCTGATCTGGATGCGAAAGATGCCCAAAGAACTCATGTCTCCACCTTTGAGAGCCTCTGCTGGTGTTTGGGAGTTGCCATTCAGTTTGCACCACACTCAGTCAACCTCTGACAGAGTGTGAAGGCTTGGGCCCCTTCTCTAGCACAAGTGTAGAGATCTCATCTGATGTCTTCATGTTGCCAGTGTGGAATTTTTGCCATTGCATACCCTGCTTGGTATCATCTTGGCACCTACTCAAGGCCTCCCTTGTCAGAAAAGGCATGAAAACAGGGCAGGATGACCTTCCTTCTCACAGGACCTTCAATATTTGCATGCCTTGGGCTTTTGCTGCCCGATTGTCTGATTGACATTAAGGGATATAAGCGACTACTGACAGCACCATATTTACAGAAAGAATGAATAACCTGCAGAGTGGAATTTTGGGGGTGGATAAATGTAACTCTCCTTTCTTATAGTTTTGTATGCTTTATTTTGTCAGCACTCTGTCTTTTCAGCTGTTCTTTGTCTCCTGACTGCCATCACAAGTATTACTGTGCCCGTTCTGTGTACCTGTCAGTATCTTCTCCTTCTGCTCATTCTCTTCCAACCTTCCCAAAAACACCTGCTCCATCTTAAAGATGTCTAACCCTAAGGCTCCTGTCCTAAGCACTGAAATGATTTCTGTCCTTTCTTATCCTCCCTCCCCTGAATGGTGTTGCTACCTTTCCCACCCATGACACCATTTGACTGCATGAAGTTATTGTCTTTGATCTTTAAGTGTTGAGTACATACATGTAATATAAATTGCAGTGACATTTAAATGAGGGTCGAAATACATTTATGAGGAACCAAAACAGGAAGGAGAATCTTCACTTTCTTATATGAAAAGGTCACATCAGATGATCTGAAGCAAAAAAATAGCTGAAGAAATGTTTCCCAGAGCTTTCACCATCATAAGGTCAGTGAAAGTCAGCAAAGATCAGCAATCTGGAGGAGCAATCTCTGGGGAAGAGTGAGTAAATCCACTTGTGGTGAGAAAAGTCACTCTCTTTCCCTGAGCAAGGAGACCCAAAAAGCATTCTGCATTTGAGAACAGCTGTCAGGTGAGACCAGACCAGCACTGGGAGACACACACGGAAACCAACTCCTTACAACACGCAGTGCGTCATGTCCCAGGTCCAGTCCTACACAACTGTCTTGGTTTAGGCCCAGCCAGCAGCAAAGCACCATGTGGCCGCCCGCTCACTCCTCCCCTCGAAAATAGGATGGGGAGGAGAATCAGAAGCAAAAGGTAAAACTCATGGGTTGAGATAAGGACAGTTTAATAAGACAACACAAAGAGAGAAGAAATAATAATAACAACCATAATACTAATAAAAGAATATACAATGCAATTGCTCACCACCCAGAACCGAATGCCCAGCACGTTTCCAGGCCATCGCTCTGGACATATATACTGAGCAGGACTTCACATGGTATTGAATACCCACTTGGCTAGTTTGGGTCAGCTATCCTGGCTGCATCCCCTCGTACCTTCTTATGAAAATTAACTCTATCCTAGCCAAACCCAGGACAACAACAGAGAAGCCATGGGGGAGAAAAACATTATAAAGACAGAGAACGTGCTGATGGAGGGCAAAAATGTTCAAAGGAGACACAGCACAGAAGAAGTGATACACTGAAATCTTCTCCACTCTTAACCTGTAGATGATCCTTTGAGGGCCAGTCTACCTANACAGAGAAGCCATGAGGGAGAAAAACATTATAAAGACAGAGAACGTGCTGATGGAGGGCAAAAATGTTCAAAGGAGACACAGCACAGAAGAAGTGATACACTGAAATCTTCTCCACTCTTAACCTGTAGATGATCCTTTGAGGGCCAGTCTACCTACCCTAGATTAGACTGGGGTACTTCTCTCTCACTTTTCACCCTCTTATCAGTCATCAAAGCAAATGTGCAAGCTCCTACTCCATTTGCAGTATGTTTTATCCCAGAGATTTCAGTCATGGAGTGGTTGTAGAGCAATTACTGCCACAGTAGTGGAAGATCCTTTCAGGGACAACTTGAAGGCCACACTCTCCAAAGGTCAGCTTTCTCCTCAGCCCCATCACTCCTTGCTCACAGCATTGCATACCTGAGCTGGCTGTGTGCAGGCAGCAAATATTCCTCAGCTTTTTATCCCTTGAGATTGAGGGTCAGTGTTATCCCCACTGAGCAGGCAGGTGGCATTTCTGACTCCCTGTCACTGCTTATACAGAGCCACCATGGAGCAGAGTAGCACAAATGAAAAATTGCTGCCCGCATCCATCGTGAAGTTCACTATTTGCTTATTTAACATCTGCAACTTGTTTGCAGTTACGTAGGGCATCATATCCACTCTTGTAGGCAAACTCCCTAACTCCCTTTCACCTTTTCCTAACATGGTCTCTTTTAGCACTTTTACCCCACCTGTTTCTCTTTTGAGGAGTCTTGCCCCACCTGCCTTGATGGAGAATGGAGAAAAAGGTGATGAACAGAGCTCACTTACGGTATTTGATAGAGATTTATGGTGCTGCTTCTAATTTCTGCCACTACTCTGCATGGGTAAAATCAATGATACTTTCTCACTTGGCAGAATCATCTCACACGTGATATACGGAAATTATTGGCTCAGTGTATGTGATCTGAATTCTAACAACTTCACTTCTTTCCCCTTGCTGCTCTGCATCACAGCTAACTTTTCCTTAACTGGTTGACATTGTGCAGTTACAGTCAGAGCAATCGTTCTCAGTTTGTATTTACCTTTGAAGGTCAATACTAACTATTCTACCACTCATCTCCCATTTCAGATCTGCAAGGGCCTTGTATGCCTTCTCTATATTTTTTCCGGTCAGTCCAGAAAAAGGTATCACAAATCCTGCAAGTGGGGCATTCTATCATTCACACAAAGAAAATGGTCTTTCCAATCTACTGGGTAAAATCTATTTTTCTTCTTCAGACCTGACAATTATACTGGTGTAAAAAAGAAGTAAATATAAAATTAGCTTGGATTCAATAACATTAGGTCAGCTATAAATATATGGGAAAAATACATTTAACATCCGTGGTACTATAACATAAAACCATTGTAGTGACAGAGATTTCTGATTTTAGGGAAGTTATGATTAAGCTTTATTTCAGTACAACCAAAACTGTATTACAGACTTGAGGAAAACACATGGTGAAACAGAGGTCCTCCTCAGCGTGCTTAGTGCCTTGTACGCTCTTTTTTTAGGTGGATAATCCCAGGGATCGATACTGGGGCCCAATATTGTCTAATGTCTTCATTAATGACCTGGATGTTTGGACAGAGTGCACCCTCAGGAATTTTGCAGATGATACAAAACTGGGACAAGATGTTAACATACCAGCTGGGTGTGCTGCCATTCAGAGGGACCTGGGCGGCGTGGAGAATTGGGCTGAGAGGAATGCCATGAAGCTCAGCAAGGGGAAATGCAAAATCCTGCTTCTGGTGAGGAATAATCCCAGGCATCAGTACAGGCTGGGGACAACAGGTTAGGAAGCAGCACTGCAGAGAAGTACCTGGGGATCCTGAATCCATAATCCAGAAATGTGCCTTCACAGCAAAGAAGGTCAACAGTCTCCTGGGCTGCATTAGGCAGAGCATAGTCAGCAGGTCAAGCGAGGGGATCCTTCCCCTCTGCTCAGCAGTGGTGAGACACATCTGGAATGCTGAATCCAACTCTGAGCTTCCCAGTACAAGATGTGGAGCTACTGGAGTGAGTCCAGCAAAGGGCCAGGAAAACTATAAAGGGATTGGAGTATCTATCTGACATATGAGAAGAGGCTGAGAGAGCTGGGACTGCTCAGTCTGGAGAAGAAAAGTTTTACCCTGAAATACGATCAATGTGTATAAGTACCTGGTAGGAGGGAATGAAGAAGAGGGAGTCAGATTCTGCTCCGTGGTGCCCAGTGACAGGACGAGAGGCAATGAGCACAAATTGAGCACATATGAAATTGCATCTGAACACAAGAAAACACTTTTTTACTGTGAAGGTGGTCAAACACTGGAATAGGTTGCCCAGAGAAGTGATGGAGTCTCATTCTTTGGAGATATTCTAAATGCAACTGGATGCAGTCCTGAGCAATTTGCCATAGCTGGCCCTGCTTGAGCAAAGGGTTGGACAAAACATCTCCAGCAGTGCCCTTCCATCCTCAAAGATTCTGTGATTCTACGATTCTTCATCTTAAAATGTCTGCAATTTCTCTTTTTGGTACCTTGCCAAGAAAAAATAATTAAGGTTCCCACATCACAGCATTACTGATCACAGAATTTCTCCCCATAATAGGATATAACGATCTAACACCAAGAGAGCTTTATTTTTCAAGGCTGCCATCTTGTAAGCAATTAAGCATCTTTGTTTTTCATGAAAGGCTATATTCATTCAACATGGAGTTTACTTTAAGAAGTTTACTCCATACTTCATAACTGAATCAATACTTTAGAGATTCCAGCCTCACTCTAAAGATAATGTTGCTTTTCTTGAGTGGCATGAGATCTGGCTCTGGGAGTTCACAAACCACATTTGCACACTAACTGAAATTACAGGAGACAGAAATTACTTACTACTTTGCTCACTTGCATGACACTCCCAGATCAAACCCACAAAGTCAACAGAAAGGATATGGTCCATCCCCTCCAGTCACCATCAGACAGCATGTCAGAAAGTCCATGGTCAGAAGAAAGATGTGGTGAAGCTAGGTTCCCATGATGGGGTATTCTGCACCACTCTTACTGAGCTGTTGGTTTAAAATTTCTTAATCTGTTAACTCCAGTCTATGGACACCTCACACTCCCAGTAAGGGCCCTGCAGCAGGACCATGTGTTTCTACTATGCCCTATCCTCCATCCTCCAAGAGATGTCCTTCATGGTCTATCTGAAGTCACCTTGGGCTCTGCTGGTGGCACTAGGTCCTGCCTGTTGTTGAGTCCACATGTTCTCCCTTCACTACCATTATATTGATAGCTGAAGTTTGCATGATGCTTAACAGAAAGGGGATGGCAGGAGGAGGTAATGATTACTCTGAAGAATGTGAGTACAGAAATGTTCTGCAGAAAATTAGGTCATTTCTGTTACCCCAGGTTAACATAAAGACATAAACACAGAGGAAGGCATGCGTTAACTGCACTCTACTTAACACGTGCTAAGTGTAAGTAGGGATGTGCTTTTTAACTATTTCACATTTTTATCTAGGCTTAATGACCTCCAGATTAACTATGTGTGGGATTTTTAGGTGTGGGATCTGAAGACATTGTTGCTATCAGCAAGTGAGGAAAAATACAAAGCACTCTGATCTGAAATAATTTTGAAATGATCCACTTGAGTCTAAAGGGAATGACAAAAACATTATGAAGACTCAACTTTGAAAACTTTTTTGTATTACTATAGAAAGTAAGCTGCAGGTGATATCGTTTGCTATTGAGTATTATGCAAAATAATTCTGTTTGCATTATATACATTAATTTCATGTTGTTTGTTCAGCCTTTGGTGCCGGTCTACAGTCATCCACAAAGTCTGCCAGAATCATAAGGGATAGATTCATGCTAAGAGATTTGAAGGCACTTCTCATCCAAAAGGTCTAACTGGACAAAATACTATACACCTCGTCTCCACCTTTAAACCCTTACTCTGATTCCCTGGGAGAAAAGCTAAGTGCATAGGACAGAAGGCAGCAGCGGGGCACCCTGGCAGTCTTCCAGCCCAGATGTGTGAGGGACCATGATTGTGGTAGGTGCCCACAAAGTCCCTTGCAGTCTGAACATAATCTGTGAATCTTTCCTTGACTTCAATGACTTAACTTTGTATAGGGGACTCACTCTTTTAACTACTGTTACACTTAAAAACACTTTAGATAATTAGAATTAGTACAGTTGAGGACAAAGGTTTAGTATAGCTTGAACTCATGGAAAACAGGATTAGTTTGTAATTCCTCCTTAGCAAGATATAGTCACACCACCACCAGCTCTGATGCAAGTTATCAAATGACAAATCAGTGATATATATTTGCTGCTATTTTTCCAGCCTGAAAAGCTCAATGTGACAGAACTACCAGCTAAGACTGCAGATGAGCCTTTAAGAAATTACTTCAGGAATTACTGCAATATAAGCAAGTTATAAAGCAGTTAGAGGCACTAGTATTTGGATTCAAAATGCATGAAACCACTTTCTCCATTGATGTGAAGAATAAACACTTAATATACCAACCTACTCACTTTTCCCACATTCACCGCAAAAAATAGCTCACAAAAAAGTCATTAGAGATTGGCAGATGTCTCCTTTCTTATGTGACCACCTTCTCCATGAAATTAACTACTTAATTACACCCTCTATATTAAGATATGTTGGGGCAGAGAGGAAAATGTTTGGGTATTTTTTTTAAATAGAACCTTAAAAATATGGGGTTTAATTCACCGTTATGGTTTGACAATTTTCAGCATAGACATCATTAACAACTCCTTCATGCAATTTTCCTAAATATACTCACTGTTCCAACCAGTTTTTTATTGATACCATTTTTTTTGAAACTTGGGCTTAAATTAAATGGCTGCAAATTCATGTGTTTAAAGCTGAAGAAAATGCACCGAGAAAACTTCTGAATTTGCTGTTGAGTCACATGAGATGAAGCCTGCTGCCAGGGCAGTGGAAGTGCACAGCACTCTGGGTTATGAGCTAGCATCTCTGTGAGGTGAATATTGACAGAAGGACTTTACCTCTCAGACAAAACTATTACATCAAATCCCAATATCTTCATTTTTCAAGGTAAGGGAGATTAAGAGCTGACATTTCAAGACCAAGTCAGAGAACGTACTGATTAAACACTAATCCAAACTGTCCCTTCTCTGCTATCATCAAGGAGGGAGAGCTATATTAAAAGGGTAGTATAATTCTCTTGATTGATTTGCTGAGTCCTTGCATATTTCTCAAGGTTATGACACTACAGTTTGCAGTGAAACATGGAAGTCTATTTTGGGTTTGTTCCAACATAAGAACAACGGAAAATACTCATTCTAGTGACAGCTAGTTAGCTTCATACCTGTAGATCACTTATGTTGTCACAAATTTTAGTCTTCAGTTATATCACCCACACACAGATCTGTTCAAGGAAACCTTGAAAAGAGATTTTTAACCACTGTTAGGTTGATTAAACTAGTAATATTAATATATCTTCTTTTCTTAAAGCTAGGATGCAGACCTCCTCTGATGTAAGAGTACTTTCTGATAGATGAATTGGTACACCTAGTTGATTCACCTGTAGTATAGCTCTGTAATTGTTATGGTCAGCATTCTAGTAACATTAGTCTAGGAAATAATAGTGCAAATAATAGTAGAATTTTGAAAATCATAGAATCATAAAATGGGTTTGGTTGCAAGGGTCTTCAAAGGTCATCTAGCTCCAATGCCCCTGCCATCGGTAGGGCCACCTTCCACCGGACTAGGTTGCTCAAAACCCCATCCAACCTGGCCCACCTCTCAAGCCTATCAAGGTCCCTCTGAATGGATTCCCTTCCCTCCAATGTGTCAACCGCACCACACAGATTGGTGTCATTAGCAAACTTGGTGAGGGTGCACTCAATCCTGCTGTCCATGTGGCCAAAAAAGATGTTAAACAGCACTGGTCCCTATAACAAACCCTGAGGAATGCCACTCGTCACTGGTCACCACTTGAACATCTAGCTGTTGACCACAACTCTTTGACAATCCAGCCAGTTCCTTATCCAGCGAGCAGTCCATCCAACAAGTCCATGTCTCTCCAATTTAGAGACAAGGAAGCCGTGTGGGGCAGTGTCAAATGATACATAAAATTTAGAATTTTCTCACTTGTTTTGCATTAAAACCATTTGTCTGTTCTACTGTTTTAAGAGGGAAATCCAGATTTGCTGCAAAACGGGTGCTATTTCAGCACACAGTTGTCCCCTCAACCGCATTTTAGAAAAATTTTTGGCCAGAATCTTACACCATTTGGGGACTTAGAATAGATTCACTACTATAAAACTAAGCACACATGAGAAAAATGCCAGCTTAAGATATTTCAAATGGTCCTTAACAGAAAATCTTATGGTTCCTTCATAGAAAACTTTTTCAAGTTATTTCATTCAACTCATTGCACTTATATTCTACAAGAAAAGTTGTTCTTTTCTGATCTCAGCTAAAACCAGAAACCATGGCAATATCAAGATGTTTGAAATACTGCCCCTGAAGACAATGTTAATGATTCTTTATTCTTATTGCAGCCCTGCTGATGGAGGAATTGCCC
Source organism: Steatornis caripensis (assembly GCA_013398225.1). Classification (NCBI taxonomy): domain Eukaryota; kingdom Metazoa; phylum Chordata; class Aves; order Caprimulgiformes; family Steatornithidae; genus Steatornis; species Steatornis caripensis. Next base: position 97,828 of record VZSC01011378.1, read on the forward strand.
AGAGAGTAGGGACTTGGTTGAGCTTCCTCTTTAGCCTTAGAGTATTTACATCCAAATAACCTACCTTTCTGTTGAGTATACTAAGCATGNAATGTTAATGATTCGTTATTCTTATTGCAGCCCTGCTGATGGAGGAATTGCCCAGAGAGTAGGGACTTGGTTGAGCTTCCTCTTTAGCCTTAGAGTATTTACATCCAAATAACCTACCTTTCTGTTGAGTATACTAAGCATGGGACCTTAAGAATGGCAGGAAAGGGACATAAAAGTACATACACACACCCCACTCACCCTCTCTTGCTCCTGGGTTTCTTTTACTTTACATGAACAAATCAGGAATTCACCAGTACAGAGTGAGAAAAAGAGCATGTGCACATAAACAACACACACTACTTTTTACAGAGCATTGGTTTTGTGCCTACGTGTTTATTTTTGCTATAATCAATCAATGAATAAATTGCTGAAAGAATTTTCAGACTAAAAATTGGAACCACATTTAAATCGCTTCCAGGCAAAGTTCCTGGTCATAAGTTGTCCTGGTTTGGGCCAGGACAGAACCAATTTTCTTTTAGTAACTTTGCTTTTTAGTTAAGTCTCTTCTGAAAAGCTGCACTCTCTGAAATTAACTGTGTGTTTTTCCAGACAGTAGCTGCTTCTAGCAGCGATAAAGCTCAGTGTTCATAGTTAGTGCTGGTACATCAGTAGCAATGGTATGCAGAAAGGCTCGTGCTTATAGTTATCCCTGTGGAGACCAAGGTCGATGCTTGCTTCTGCTGACTTTCTTACGCACCGGAACTGAAAATGCAGAGAAGTGGCCAGACCTGTGACCCTGCGGTGGGGAGGAGCGGGTCAGACACGTGACCCAAAACTGACCAAAGGGAGTATTCCATCCCATACACGTCACACACGGTATAAAGCTGAGGGATCATGAGGGTCTCGCTCTCTTCTTCTTCTGTGGCCGGTGTCCGAGGAGGACTCTCTGATTCTTCTGCCTTCGATCCCCATCCGTGCGTTCCTGAATGCAGTTTCTGCCTGCTGCTGAGTACAGTCCGGAACTTTCCCGTGCGCATGAGCACGGCCATGCGCAGCATCTGGGTGGTGTGATTGTCATCCGGGGTGGGGGGAGGGGGGGGAAGCTCGACATCGGTTTTGTACATATTTGTATATTTGTATATATTTCATTATTATTTTTCCTATTATTATTATACATTATCATTGCAGTTAGATTAAAGCTGTTTAACTTTTCCAACCCATAAGTCCCTTTCCCTTTTCTNTTTCATTATTATTTTTCCTATTATTATTATACATTATCATTGCAGTTAGATTAAAGCTGTTTAACTTTTCCAACCCATAAGTCTCTTTCCATTTTCTTTCCCCCCCCCATTTTGGGGAGGGAGGGAGTTAACAAAGAGCGTCTGTCATTCATTTAGTAGCCAGCCCAGCTTTAAACTGTGACATAAGGCTTCACAGCTTTGCTCTTGCTGACATTTTCTCACTGGTGATCATGAAGCAACCTCATGCTGAGTGGCTCATTGGCAGGATCTGCCTGGGTTAGTGGAGAAATGAGATGTCCCTTTCTCAATTCTTGGACTATTTGGGGCTGAATTTTATTTCCTCTCTCCAAAGACTCCAGACAAGGTTGAACACCGCGTTCCTGTATACTGGACAAGTGCTCCAATCACCTTATCCAACAGCTTTGCGTTAAAAGTGCATATAAGTGTGCTGCACTGTATCAAAGACATATGTACAGGACGGCTGGTCATGACAGAAGGACCCTCCAGACCCATTTGGACCAGCAGCGGGAAGCAAGGAGAGGTAACCTAGGGCATCTCAACTGGCATCTGTTCCATTTGTGTGAAGAAACGAGTCAAGTCCCTAGCTCCAACATGGACACCTACATAGAGATATCTAAATCCAGGGAATTAATTAAATATTTGGAAAAGGAATCTCACCCTTCCTTGAAAATGTTGTAGTCTTCAGTGTAACTTTTTTAGATGCTTTCATAAGAGCGGGAAATAAATTCTCTAAAGATATGACTTTCATTAAAGTTTGCCACCTCCCCATGATACTAAACAGCCCCTTCTCTATTATCGGCTTTTCTACCCTTCTCCATGGAGAAGGGAAGAAAGTACTCTGCAACCAATACTATCCTCATTAGATCTTGCTACTTCTTGTAAAATGTCATAAAGACTATACCCACGAGTGTCAAGTCTCTGAGGGGAAAATTGCTCTGTCTGCAAAACCTCTTTAAGCTGTTCCTGCCTTGCCCTCTCATTCCAGACTGCACACCACTGCTTGATGTAATTTATACAAACCTTACTAATGACTGTGCTGACATGACTGGGGGAGTTACAAACTGCTGCAGAAATAAGAAACTGGAAGGATCACCTCTTAAACAGGTTTAACTAAAGACTATGCTTTAACGCAGATCTCTGGCCTGAGATCTCAGGTTTCTTACTGAGCTGCAAAAGAAATTGCCCCTGTGGCATGTCTGTTCCCTTGAACTTTTCCCAGATCACAACTGTTTTGGGAAGAGTGCCACCTGGTAGCTCTGCTTCTGCACCAGTGTCTGGTGAGGTGTCCCATTTGGGCAGTAACCAAAGGCAATCTTTGCTTCAGCTGTGTGATACTGTAAGATCAGCATCTGAGACAGTGTGTCTGACAGGGAATCTCTGGCTTGAGGAAAAAGGGTAGACGTGCTGTGGATTTTTTTCTTATCTGTCACTTTTATCTCAATCTGTGAGTGAATGTCTTGTTTTCTCCAACTGCAAAATTGAAGATTTCTGCTTTTGCCTTGCAAGATGTTCCGCTGGAGCCACAGATAAGGTGCAAGATAGGCGTGCTGATTATCAGCTGTTCCCCTAGACAACAGAGGAGATGCCAGTGGCACAGAAAATGTAACATTTTTTTGGCCCCCTTACATTTCAAAAAACAGGAACAACTTCTGCTATCAATGTAGTGCTTTCTGAAAGGGCATTCTGTTTTTGAAGAGAACAAAGCCATATCCCTGCGTTACCAATGCATGAGATGAAGCAAAGATACACATATATTCTGCAATTCACAGTGAGGTGTACTGGTTCATGCTACATAGAGTGGTTTTTTAGATTGTTTTCTTAAAGTGTCTTCCAGCATGAGGCAAGGCAAAGATAAGAGATACATGAAATGAATACATAATATGCACTTCAGTAAAAAAACCCAGCCAAGCATATGTTTTGCCTACAAAGAGCATCTCTGAAAGAGCTACTCGTTTAGGGCTCAGCTAAAGGCTGCTTTGCAATAACTATAGTATTCCTGAATGGTGATTAAAGAGAGCTGGAATTTATAACTATGATAAATTTTATAATGTTTAGAGATTAATAGCCTGTATATGAAAGAACTTTAGAAATAGGTAGATGCATTTCTCTCTCCTTCAGTCTGTTAATTTTGTCAGCTGCTCACTTCCTGACTGTATATAGGTGTCATTAAAGACAATTACTATAGCTTAATTCAGGCAATGGATATGAGTGAACATATGGAGGATATTCAGATCTGCGACAGTGTCTGTTTTGTGCCAATTTCGTTGGCCACAGAGAAGCCAAGAAGGAACATGGCTGAATGGTACCTTTAGAGGGGCTAGCACCTCCTAGGTGACCAGTAACAAGAACCACTGGTCTTCTTCCTTTGCCTATGTATAAAGCCTCTTCTTAATCCATTTGATTAAACAGAAGGGGAATGCAAGCTCATCAAATATACCTGTAATGTATGAGGGTGTAGCTCTCCTGACTTCTGGGAAATTGCATCTCTTTCCACTAAAGTTGGATTTGGTGTGGAAATTTGCCCAGAGTACATTTTCCTTCATGATTTTATTCCATTTAATTAAAGCTTTAGGTTGTGTGGTACAGGACAAACATTAAACTGTTCTTAAAAGTGTAGAGAACATGTTCACAAGTGTGCCAAAACTATTCTGTTTTCTTTTGTCCCCCAAATGCTGTAGTTGCCACCTAGTTGCCCTCCCAGCTGGAGTATGCAGTGATCATAGCTAGAAACAACTCAAGTGAACTGTACAGATCAGAAAGTACACCTGAACATTAATCATAGAATCATAGAATGATTTGGGTTGGAAGGGACCTTAAAGACCATCTAGTTCCTACCCCTCTGCCATGAGCAGGAACACCTTCCACTAGACCAGGTTGCTCAAAGCCCCATCCAGCCTGGCCTTGAACACTTCCAGGGAGGGGGCATCCACAGCTTCTCTGGGCAACCTGTTCCAGTGTGTCACCACCCATTGAGACTGATCATGACAGTAGCAGTGCTGCCTGAGTTTATAGCTTTCAACCCCTTTCTCTGGAAAATGCCTGTGAAGTGAGAGCCCCCATCTGCAGGAGTTACATTTCCTGCAGCACGAATTGCCCACTTTGGATGGGTTTTTTCTAAATCACAACTTTCTCTGCTCCAACAAAACGGCATCTTTCAACCTAGCAATAATTTGTATTGTTTTCTTTATCTTTCGAAAGTTGCATTTTTCAGGGAATGAGGAAAAAGCAAGAGCAGAAATAGGACATACTGCTGATTTTCTGCTGAGCCATATCNAATTGCCCACTTTGGATGGTTTTTTTTCTAAATCACAACTTTCTCTGCTCCAACAAAACGGCATCTTTCAACCTAGCAATAATTTGTATTGTTTTCTTTATCTTTTGAAAGTTGCATTTTTCAGGGAATGAGGAAAAAGCAAGAGCAGAAATAGGACATACTGCTGATTTTCTGCTGAGCCATATCTGTAATGTACTCCCTGGGATCCTGTTACTCTAGGTAGCCACTCAGGATTAAAGAGTTGCAGCACATCACCTTAATTGCCATATCATAAAACAGTTTCTAAAGCATTGAACATTAAGGGATTTAAATCTCTTTAATGCTCCTGGATGGCAATCTCTCAAGGTTCATACTGAGGCTAGCCTCTTATAATAAATGGAATGTGGGCAAAAAAGCAATAACGTAAATTAATGACATGTATTGTAGAAAAGGTTTGAAACAGTTGAAATAAGATCTCTGCGAGATTTGAGTTTCCAAATAAGCCACAGCAGTAAGTGGGGGGAAGGAGAGAAAAATTCTATTCCTTCACCATGCTGAGGTAGAGCCATTTATTACTGTCCAAGGAAAAGATTTCATATAATTCAGTACACGTAGATTCAGATGTGTGAAATGAAACCTACACAAGGAAGGACCCAATCAGATTTGTGAATACTGAGGTAAAGCAGTATGAAAACCATAGTATTGCTGTACTCAATAGAAAATTACTCCTGAGGATATGAGAGTATTATTAGCAGAGGCATAGGCAATGTTTTAAAGACACTCAGGTACACACTGCAATGTGAGTTATCCAGGGAAATATGGTAGCTGTCTTTTCCTAAATATCCTTAATAATCATGTAATTTCTAGAAGTCTGTGGGTATCTAAGAAATGTGCATAGAGGTAAGTATGCTACTGGAAAAAATGGTCATTTTAGCCAATTCTAACATTTTCCTACTAAATTATTTGTAAGGTAAAAAGAACACTGAAGATGTTTATGTAATTGAGTTTGATCAATATGCAGGTATTTGAAAGCAATAAAAAGTTTCTATATAGACACTGTGTATCATTAATTAACAGTTTTAAATAATGAAAAGCTGTGTCAAAAATAGCCATCCACAAACTTAGCAACACATACACACCTGAAAAGAGGTGCAGCTTGGACTTCAGTGCACCAGGTCTGGCAGGAGGAAGCTCCTTTTGATAGCATGTTTTTGCTGTTCTTACAGAATCAGTCAAACAGTCTCTTGTCCAAATATTTTTTTTAGTATCCAAGATAAAGGCGTATTATACAAATCTAGGTTTATTTTATTAAACCCTAACACAGTTGATAATGGTGGTGTTTATTTTCAATAAGATTTACTTTAACAGCTTTTTACTAAGTTTTGATGTCTGGCCTAAGCTGATCTTCATTAGCTTGCAACTATTACTGTTATGCCTTGTACCTGAGTGCATGTATTTGTAAGCACCCTTGTAAATTTGCGTGGTACATAAACACCAAGAATTTTCCGTAAAAAACGCTAGTGCTTGGAGTAGCAAATTCATTCTTGGTTATATAAAACATTTTTCCTCATTCCATTTGAACTATTCCAAGGACTTAGCAGTCTTTTTCTGTTTATATTATAAGGCTAAACAAGTATGTAACTTGTATTACTGTAATTTTTCTGTCCAAAATCTCAGTCACAGCTGTTCACCTCTTTGAAGTTTTGGAAACTTACACACAAACTAAGATTGGTAAGCTGCTGTCAGTATCCTATAGCCAAAGAATGTTTCCTTTTCACAGACTCTTCCTCAATTCTGAAAGGCATTGTCCATAGAATAATGACTTCTCTATTTAAGGAAGCCCATCCATCAGGCATTAAATTATTTAATTGGCCCCTTTTCTCAGACTAAGTTTGTGTTTAGCAGTTTTCCAGGAGCAGTACCTAGTGTTCATGTAGACTGAGTCTATAGCTGGCTGTGATAAAGTCAAGGACTCTGTCTAATGCTCTAGAAAAGAAGGAAATCACAGCAAATGGGGATGATTTCAAGGCCTTGCCTTCTGGCTATGTGTTGCAATATGTTTACTTCAGCAATCTGAGCATGTATTCAATTTCCTGCTGAAAATTATTATTTCTTAATCAAAATGAATGGAAACAAAGGAAGATCTTTGAAGGCAACTTACATGGAAAACAGCCAGATACAAAATTGTAGGACCTTGATCTTGTAAAAGAAAGCTTGAGAGACTGGAAACACTTGAAAGGCAACCTTGGGAAAGTTTTGAAACTTCCTTAAATAACAAAAAATTAACTGCCTGATCAGATAGAATCAGCTTGGCAAGAAAGCCTATCAACCCAGTAGGAAGAGGAAGCTGTATTATCTGGACACTAAGGCTAGGAAAAAGGGGGACTACATAGAAAAAACTGAAATTTAATAAATGCATAGGAAAAGACAGGGATAAAGCATAGAGAGGACTGAATATATTCGAGATTCTGCCAAGCAATAAAATCAGAAAATAATAGGTGACTTTGGGGAGATGAGCTTTATTAGCCCACCAGACATCAAGATAGGGATGGTTGAAAGTAAAGAGAAAAGAATCATCTTAACCAAAACAAAAACTTCAGAGTTGTCTCTAATGTTTCCCTACATAATCATTGTCAAGCTGTCTTTTAGCAACCCTGAAGTAATGCTTGCTTTCTGGTTAGCCTTGCAAGAGTCTGAAGTACACATACTCCAGCATAATGTTTCAAGCCAAAACCAATTACTAGGCTACAATCAAGGATCTAAAGCTAAGGACAGGAAAAAAGTACCTACCAGATGAGAAGCCATAAAGAAGTCATAAGGGCAAGTGATGTCCAGGGCTTTGAGAAAAAGGCCACAGGCCACAGCTACAGACCCGCTAAATAGTAATTACACATGCTATTGCCTTGCATGGGCTACTGCACTCCAGTAACTCAGGAGCATGGGCAGGCTGTACTCACATTCACCTCAGCCCTCTAATTACTAACAAGCTTTGGCAGGGGACATCCTAGGAAAAGAGAAATTAGCCTTAAGCCAATAATAAATGAAAATCTTCTTGTGCAAATGCCACGCTGGGCACACCAAGATCCTCTTCCAAGTAAATAAACAGTGCCTTTTAAACCCTAGTGTTCTTTTCCATTAAAACCGTCTAATGGGAGAAGGGAAATCTTGATCTATTTCCCATAAATTGACTTGCAAGGCCCATAATATGACTTAATCGCATGTAAGGGCATGGGTTCTCTTGGCTTTAGCCCTGAACCTTCGCTTGAATAGGGTGTTATAAGCAGATCATCTGAGATCAAAAGCGAAGTGCCATGACCATACAGCCCAGACTGTGAGTGGTTTACAGTCCTCCATGCAGGCATGCACAGCTGTACTGTACCTTGGTCCTTCTGATTTCATAAGATAACACTGTCCAGGCCTCTCCCACTGCTGCTGAGGCCTTTCAGCTCTAATTCAGTACGTTTGATCCACTCTAAATCTTCTTCGTAAGTTTGGCAATCTTTCAAGTCGCCAACAGAAAGCTGGTGTCCTCTCAAGCCTGCTCCCACTGCAAACAGATGCAATAGCAAAACCCTGAGTTCTGAAGGCAACATGTCCAGGTGATTTTTTTCACTTTTACTTAGGATCAGCATGATGTCCTTGCTGGATTCCCAGACATGACACTTTGCAAGGGGACATCACATCTTCTGGAATACATAGGTACAGAACTATCTTCTCCTTGACAGGAGTCTATGTAACAGGTGAAGGCCCTCAGCCACAGTGTTTCCTGGCCTTGCCCCATGATCACTCTTACAAGAGCCCTCCAGAGGCACTGATGTGGCTGCCTTGTTTGCTCTGCAGTGAGCAGAAACAGCTCTGCCTACAATTACCTCAGGATGTTTTTCTTCAAGTCACTCTTCCTAAAAGCATATCTTCAGACATTAAGCCTCTGTAAGAGAAGAGGCTTGTTCTTTCAGAAGAATTTCTGTCTCCTGTTAAATACCATAGCAGTACTCTTAGGAGCAGGGAATATCTGTATGTTTGTTCAGCATCTGCCATAATGATTGTCTCCACGATACACATTCTATCGTGTACAATAATACTATCATCAGATCTGTCACTGGGAGCAAAACTATTTACTCATTGAATTAGTTAGGTGGGAAAGTACCATTTCAAAAGTCCCAGAGCCATTCATTCACAACCTTTAAGGGCACATGCCTGTAATTTGGAGTGTGTGAGATAAAAGCAACTGTAATGGAAACTGTCTTCCAGGAAGAGATGTCAATTGGACTCAAGAAGTCACGCTGAGACTCTCATAAAAACAAGTGTACACAGTTCAGCGGAGAACTCATTTCCTGGCAGTAAGTCTGAAATAAAGGACATGTTAGAACGTACCTTTCCTGTGCTGGGCTAAAACAAGCAGCCTGGATCTCTGCTCTGTGCATCAGTCCCGGCTGTCAATTCGATATTGCAATGTTTTAAGCTTCCTTCGTAAAGACACGATGTATGGGGCTTTGCTAATGCCTCAGAAGTTTAGTGTGCACCAGGTTGTTACAGAAAGGCAACTGTTCGGAAAAAAGCCCAGGACGTACAGTAGAGGAAAAATATTTTTAGCAGAAATGCCCTGAAATAACATGGGTGCATAGTTAACAAACTTTACAAAGCTTCTACAAAAGACAGATACAGATACTGTTTGCATGAGCTCTGCAGCAGGTGCTCTGAATATATTATAGCGGTCCTGACTGGAAGACCACTGTACGTTGAGGAGTTAGTAATCCACATAACAGTTAACCTCAGCAAGTCCAGGCCCATGCTGTGCTACATGGTTCTGCAAGTCCAGCCTGGCCTTCAGGCAGTGCTGTGCTGCACAAATCTCTTGCTGCAGGATGAACTCAGCCAGCTTGCTGCAACAAGGGAGCCTGCAGGCAGCTCCCACTTAGTACCAGGGATTATGCCTCCAGCCTGACCTCATCTTTGTCTGAAAGTACAGCAAGAAGTTCTCCAGTTTTACAGTAGAAATGATGAATAGAGTTGTTTTCTTGTAAGAAAATTCTGTAATAGCTCAAATGATCAAAATAGGACAATCTTTTTCATGGGCAAGGTCTGCATCACGTGCTGCACATGGATCAGAGGCCTCTTCAGTGCTGCACAAACTGGGGCTCCCAACATCTGATGGGATGTAAGATTATCTAAACTGTTGTCTCCTTACAGTGCTAACTCTAATAAATAGCATTTTAAATTATACCTTATGGAGTCTGAGTGCCTTTCTTACTGGGATCATAATGCACCAGCACCTTCTGGTGCAAAACAGATACATTTAAGAGTCCAGGACAGGATTGTTAAACAGTATAACAGTTAAACAGTTATGATCCCCAAAATAAATAAGATATCCACATCCTTCTTAAAAGACCCAGAACAGTTAAGCTCTGCCTTTGCTAACTGCAAGCTATGTATGAGAACATTGATGCATTGGAGGCTTCACACAGGTCTTTAAGGCAGGATTCCTTTTGTCTATTATCAGCCATCTAAAAATTAGTCATATCACCTTAAGCCAGTGTTTAGATTCCCTATATATTCAGCAAACAGAAAGAGGTGATTCAGGATAGCAATCTGTCCCTTTTTAAGATAGCTATCTGGAAAAGGCAAGATTAAGCTTCCTCTGTAGATACGCTTAGGGTGCGCATAGGAGCCAAGTCTGATCTTCAGCCAGCTTAAACTTCATACCTAACTGTTACAGGTTTAAAGTCAAGTGAGGTGATTTTTACTGCCAGTTGGTACTGACGGGGAAGACAGAACAGATTGGAAGCAAAGTGTTTGTAATGTACTAAACACAAGATAACTATAGCCATCTGTTTTGTTATATTTTAAAAAAAGGGGAATTCTGAGAAATGTGTATGTCCATCTGGTACTGCTGCATCCATTTGCTTTGCTATACTCTCAGTTTGATCCACACAATTTTGCAGAAGTTTCTTCAGATTGTAAAGAATGATCCCTCTGCTGATACCAGACCAGAGAGATGTATTGCTCTGTCAGTGGCTGTTACAACCCACCTCTTGTTTATGCCTGCTAGCACTCTCCGTATGCTCACAGGCAGTTGTTGTGACCTCAAGAACTAATTATGAATAGGTGACAGGCAATAGATCTATCTTCTGAGAACAGCCTTAACTTCATCGGTACAATCAGGACACTAGGGTATTCTGTAAGGAGCAGGCTGCATGGGAAAAGGCCGCGATAAAGCAATTGCAGACAGAGTTGAAGCTAAAGGAGTAGAAAAGTACAAAAGGATTGTGGTGGTGTGAATGCAACAGGAACATATTTGCATAGATTACGTTTGCTACTACGTCTTAAATTTATGCTTCTGCTCAAATTTTTTTCAGCTGAGCACTGAGTCTATGAATGCACTCATGTAGGGGTTTGGAGTGGAGATGCACCCCTGGGAAGCACAGGCGGTGGGCTACAGGGAGGGAAGGAAGGGTGCTGGCATAGACCTTTGGAGGCTTTATGCACACAGAGTCATTTGGCTTGAGGAATTTGACCTTGAACTCAAGCAAAACCACCTGCAGCTACATTTATATGTGTGTGTATACACACACACACATAAATATTTGATGGGGGTGAACAAGGAAAAAAGCCATTTTTTACTATTTCTGTAATATTACAGGTATGTTATAAATGCTTTCATCCTTAGTGACTGACTTGGTTTCAGTTGTTTAACTGCAGGCCAAAATGCTAGAATTTACTAGGCTTTTGCTTCTTGCCCCAGATATGTCCCACTCATAGGGAACAGATGCTGGAAAATCCTAGCTCCGTCTGCCATGAAACACAAACAACAGCTTCAGGAATATATGCGAGCATGTCAGCCACAAGGCCTGAGCACTTTCCAGCCAGGCTGTTGGGTGTTGTCCAACTTGAACTTGGGTCTACTGCATCCCCCAACAGGCTGAAGGAGGGCTGGGCTCAGAATACCTGCTGGGAACCTATACTGTCACATGCTCAAGCAGACCAGGTCTTGTCTACTCATCACATGTGAAGAAGAATCCAGTGGGACACTCTGTCTCTTACCCTCAAGAATGTTTCAGAGGTCAATCTAAACCTGCCTCTCTGGGAATGCTTCGAGGTAAAAATGTGTACAGGGGAAGAGTGGACTTAAGAAAAGCTCAAGAGGGTTAATTTATGATGCAGGTATAATATTAATTTCCTTGCACCTCCACCTCCCCTTCAGTTTCTGCAGGCTAGAAGTAGATCTGATCCTTAGCCTGAGATATAAAATAAGAGAAAGTTAATTTCTCTATGGGGATAAAAGCAATGGACCCAACAGACTTTTATTAAAAATCTTCTGATTGCAACATTACATTTCCCACAGGCTATTTCTCTGGAAACCAAGCAGGCTCAGCAGCCTAGCACTTAAACTCTCCTCTGTGCTCCCAGGACAGCCTTCATTGATGAACCAGAATCAGAAAGGAGTTAATCCTCCAGAAAGGAAAAGAGAAATGTGGTGAAAATACTGGATTTCAGTTAGGAGATTAGGAAAATATATATATATATTAGCCAGGACAAAGAATTAGAAAAAAGTATAGCTAGAATTATGAGCTTCCCTGAACTACAGACAGTCAAGTAAAAAAAAGCAATCACAGAGATTTGCAGACCAGAAAATCCTAGGATCATGCTCACTCAAGGAGGCAGGTTTTTAATTGGTCACCTACATTCATAACACAGTTGAATGTATTGTAGAAGAAAAAGATAAAAGGTTGCACCCAGCTCCTCCAGTAACAGACAACCAAAGAGTACTAGGCGTGTAACTGAGCCTTTCAGAAACTGCGTCAGCAGCACCATCCTGAGTCCCTGGTCCCCTAGCCCAGCCACTGTGGACCTCGAGGCTGCCATACTGCCCGCTGTCCTGGCTCTGTGATGGCACCCAAGCTGCCTTGCCCTATCCTCAAGGTGCTCTGGCATGTACTGAGCTCACCAGCACAACCCAGGGGCAGTCCCCAGGGCAACATGCTCGCAGTGCTGCTGCCAGGTGGGACAGAAACCCATCCTTGTGGCCGCCCCCGAGCACCTCCCCAGCACCCAGTTTGGACATGTTCTCCCTGACAGCTCAAACACATTCATGTCAGAGATCGTAGCAATACAAAACTAGGACTCACAGTACCGTCTACAATGCCATTTGCAGCAGCATTGATTTTAGTATTTAGAGACATTTTATTTTACATCCATGCCTGGAAAAAAAAAATTATTTCTATATTCAGGATCAAAAATGTCTCAAACAAGAATATCCTATCCCTTCATGTAACGGTCCCAAAAGGCATACAATTCATTTTGCCATTTTGTGTGCAGCATGCCATTTTGTCAGTTCAACAGACTGTTGAACTGTTTGCAGCCTTTAAAACCTATTTGGTTGCTATGGTTACCAGCAAAATATCAGTACCAGATCAAAAAAACCCCACATGTGAGGTCTGATGATTCTGCCATGATTTTGCCTGATTTCACAAGAAATTTATCTACATTTAGGACCTCGAGAGATAAGAGTGGTATGAGTCAAGAGTAAAATGCTGAAAGGATGTTTCCTCTGTGCCTTGCAGCTTTAAACTGTTATGTTAATTACTCTAACAAACTGATTGGAACACAAAACTAGTGAAGAGCATGGCAACTTCAGAACAGCATGATGCTCAAAATGGATATTTGTAGCAGATTTATTTTAAATTTCTACATAAAAGTAGTATTAGCATTCAGATCTTCAGATGGTCTACAATTGGTTAACATTAGTGGGGACAGTGTGAACTACATCAGCTAAAGGTCTTCCCACAGATATGTACAATTTTACAAGTTTTGCCTACCTTTTTGTCAGTATGTGTTAGTTGAATCATTTGACATTATTAGACTAAAGATGATATTTAATACAGACATTAAACTACACTGTGGAAAGCCTTCTAAGCACAGATATAAGATCATCTGAGTGCTTTCATTCCTCAGCAGCTCTTGATTAAGGTGAATGCCAGGAAGCCTACAGAAAGCAACTATTCTATAAGATGGAAGTCAAAAGCTAAACTCTCAAAGTATCTGCATAATTTCTTCAAATCACATAATTTACTCTAGCTGAAGTTTTGGCCCTGAGAACAATGCTCCAGAAATCTTAATACAAAGAACTGAATATTTTCCTGAATACAGAAGTGAATTATGACATTAAGTTAATTAAAGGTGATAGAACCTTTTGAAACCTCAGTTATTAGATTGCTCCAGATAAAGGTTTCTACATGTTGTGAATCAGAGAAATAAGGAAATCCAATACCTCAAAGGAAAATAATAGTATACACTACTCAGTGATGTTAAAAATGGTAAGTTACTAAAACTAGTTTGAAACATGCGATTAAGCATAGCTGCTGTTTTCTTTTATACCCAGCATTTAATATTCAAATGAAGTACTAGCTACCAAATTAGCTTATTACATTTCTAATGAATACACAATTTAATAAGACAACCAACTGAACAGTCCCAGTCACCATGAGTTTATGAAAGTCAGGTCCTACTTAACTAACCTGATCTCCTTCTATGACAAGGTGACCGGCTTAGTGGATGAGGAAAAGACTGTGGATGTTGTCCACCTAGACTTTAGTAAAACCTTTTACAGTGTTTCCCACAGCATTCTCCTGGAGAAACTGGCTGCTCATGGCTTGGACGGGCATACGCTTCACTGGGTAAAAAACTGGCTGGATGGCCAGGCCCAAAGAGTTTTATGGTGAATGGAGTTAAATCCTGCTGGCAGCAGGTCACAAATGGTATTCCTTGAGGCTCAGTGTTGGGGCCAGTTCTCGTTAATATCTTTGTCAATGATCTATGGACAAGTGCACACTCAGTAAGTTTGCAGATGACAGCACATTGGGTGGGAGTGTTCATTTGCCTGAGGGTAGGAAGACTCTACAGAGGGATCTAGACAGGCTCTGTTGACGGGCTCAGGCCAACTGTATGAGTTTCCACAAGGCTAAGTGCCAGGTCACAACAAACCCATACAATGCTACAGGCTTGGGGAAGAGTGGCTGAAAAGCTGCCCGGTGGAAAAAGACCCGGGGGTGGTGGTTGACAGCCTGCTGAATATGGGACAGCACTGTGTCTAGGTGGTCAAGAAGGCCAACAGCATCCTGGCTTGCAGCAGGACTGGGGAAGTGATTGTGCCCCTGTACTCAGCACCGGTGAGGCCACACCTTGAATACTGTGTTCAGCTTTGTGTGCCTCACTACAAGAATGACATTGAGGTCCTGGACCATGTCCAAAGGCGCTGGTGAAGGGTGTGGAGCACCAGTCTTATGAGGAGTGACTGAGGGAACTGGAGTTGTTTAGCCTGGAGAAAAGGAGGCTGAGGGGAGATCATATCACTCTCTACAACTGACTGAAAGGAGGCTGTAGTGAGGTGGTGGTCAGTCTCTTCTCTCAAGTAACAAGTGATAGGACAAGAGGAAATGGCCTCAAGTTGTGCCAGGGGAGGTTTATATTGGATATTAGGAAAAATTTCTTCATGGAAAAGTTTGTCAGGCATTGGTACAGGCTTCCCGGGAAGTGGTTGAGTGACCATCCCTGGAAATATTTAAAAGACACGTAGATGTCATACTCAGGGAAATGGTTTAGTGGTGGACTTGACAGTGCTAGGTTAATGATTGGACTTGATGATCATAAAGGTCTTTCCAACCTCAATGATTCTATGATTCTAATCTCAAACCATCAACATGAAAGTTTGCTTTTCTATGTTACTACACTGACTTACACTATCCAATTAGAAGTGCCTCAGATGTAAGGGAAACCATCCTGTTGAAGACAGAAGCCAGGCAGTTACAGGCAGTTACAGAAATTCAAGCTACAAAGTGTTCTCTCACATTACATAACAAGACTTGAGAAACCAATAGAACATCTATAAGAAAATTTTTGTACTTTACTAAATGTGAAATAGCTGAGGTTTTTCTTTCTTAGCATCAAACCAGTCAACATTCCTTCACCCAACAACTATTTCCAACGTACATTGGAAATCAAAATGTGGCGATGAAGACAAATGTGTCATTTTTCTACAGATGGGTCATTAAAGAGAAGTTGTCATTGCATGTGAAAAATAGAGCTTCACAGAAAAGTAAGATGGAATAATGCCGCTCCCTTCCAGTACTTTCTTGCATGGGTGAATATGGACATAAATTGGTCAGTCTTGTTTCTAACTTCTTAAGAAAACACAGGCACTCAGCTGTGAACATTTTCATAGAGTATCAAATAATTGAAAAGGGGAAGGATCAATAGAGACAGATAAAGCCATGGTTTACCCAATACAATCATTGCAAGCTCATGTGGTTTTTTATCCCCTCAGAATTACTTGATCATGTGCAAATGTTTTCACATTACTCATTTTGCAATGAAAAACTAGATAGAAATTTTGTTTGACCAAAATACTTCCTTTACAAGTCCTTACTATTTATTAGTACACTGCTTTCAAATTTAGTGTTAAAATTAAGCTTGGAAGGGAGTAATTATCACTGTAATTATAAAAAAAAATCAGATCTATGTTACATCATCTTGACTTCATATCCCTATGATATATTCCCAGTTTACATCTAGAGACCTTCTCGTTCTTCAGGAAGTTAGCAAAAACAAAACAAAAAAAAATTAGGAACGGTTTGGTTTCCAAATTATATTCAAAACCTAGCACGCATGTCATCCAATACTGTTGGTCAATATTTGCATAAAATACTTTCATCCGACGTCACTAAAATCTATTCTCTTTAAGCTTGTTTTTTGAAGTGTTAGAGATGTTGTCTCAGCTAGATAGAACAATTGACTCAAATAGGGATGTTTTAATGCCAATAAATATTCTTTATGTAAGAGTTCTCCCCAGTAATGTGACATTCATTTCAATATTGATTTATTGCCATCTAGTTCGACTCTATGGTTATTTGCTATTTGAATTGTCATACTGCTGCAGCACACCAGTCATCGGCCATAAGCCCACTGACTAAAGGCTGAACAAACAGGAAACAAATCTGCCAAGTGGGCCAGAGAAAATTGGTTTGCCTTTAGTCACAGGTAAGTAGAGTGTATCACTGAACTTTCAGAAGAGGGTACCAAAGGGAGAAACCAGGATTTTACTTTAGACAAGAGAAAAACTGTTTCTCTGTCTGTGTCTTCTTAAGAGACTGGAGCTGAATTTGTTTTCTGATAAATTATCCAAGGACAATGCATGCAGATAAGGACATAAAACAGCTATCGGAAACCCAGAGGAAGTTAAAGGAACTGTGTCCCAAAAAACATGATTAGAGAGTCAGGAGAGAATCCCAGAGAGGACAGAGTCCCTGAGGAAGTGCAAGACTTCAGGTAGAAAAGACTGGTTAAACATGCTGCAGGTGCCTGATAATTTGAAAAAGATAAGCCCACTGTTCTGGATCTGAGGTGCAGTTGCAGTCAAAGGCCTCGGTGAGAGAAGTTTTAGAGATATGTCAAGGATGAAGGGGAGATTGGAGATGGGATGAAGTCAGAAGAGAGTTTAGAGTAACAACAAGCTTAGGAATAGAGACAAGGGAAGGTCTGGAAAGGGGTTAGAAAGGTAGATGAGGGTTATGTGTAGGCTTCTTAACTGTGAAAACTGGGGAAATACTCTCAGAAAATAGTCAGAGTGCAAGAAAAGCACCTGAAGACACCAGGAGATAACATAGAAGTAAAATCTAGAAAAGCAAATGAGAGGTTTGTATTTGTGACAGAAGGAAAGAAGGAAGGATTAGTAGGAAGAGAGAGAAATCAAAGGCAAGCGAGTATCTATAGTGTCTTTCTTAAGTCTTCTCCTCGAAGAAATTAGAGAAAATTTGTGTGGAGAGGGAAATGGAGGCAGGAAAAGAAATATGAAGGCAAGGTACTAGTAGTCCTGAGGGTAGGAGTCTTAGGTGTCTTAATTTTTCCAATGAGGCTATCCATAGAAGAAATGACCAGGTGAAGGAGAATCTAGGACCCTGTGAAGTGTCGCTGTTTCGTACTCTAGCCACTGAATGTGGCAAAAGCAGAACAGGAATTTATACCCATGCGGGACAACCACAGGCGCTTTCACTGGCACAGATCCTTTTCTGCATGAATTTGACACACCTATAACCTGCCTATCNGTGTGGAGAGGGAAATGGAGGCAGGAAAAGAAATATGAAGGCAAGGTACTAGTAGTCCTGAGGGTAGGAGTCTTAGGTGTCTTAATTTTCCCAATGAGGCTATCCATAGAAGAAATGTACTTGACCAGGTGAAGGAGAATCTAGGACCCTATGAAGTGTCGCTGTTTCGTACTCTAGCCACTGAATGTGGCAAAAGCAGAACAGGAATTTATACCCATGCGGGACAACCACAGGCGCTTTCACTGGCACAGATCCTTTTCTGCATGAATTTGACACACCTATAACCTGCCTATCAGTAGATATGAGTCTCTTTCAGTGAACTGACCGGTATGTCAGTGCCTAGGGCTAGGAGATTTTGTAGTAAATCCTCTAGACTTGGTAATGCTTTGCTCCAAGAAGATTTTTCAAGCATTTTGAGAAACATTTACAGGATATATCAAGCACTGAAGTGTCCTCTGTACTGTGAAGTTCTCTGATACGGTCTTTGTGCTTCAAGAAGACAGTTACAACAGTCGCTGCGCTGTGAATGGTATTTACATACAATTTGGAAGACACTCCCTCCATTTATGGTTTGCCCCTAAAAAAGAAAAAGACTCCAAGATTGCACACAAGTATTTTACTTCACAGAAATGCAGATTACATGTTTTATTTCAGCTCCAAAGGCAGGTAAAAATTTACTAAAGGCACTTGTGTGTCTGTACTAAAGAAAACACAACTCTCTTACATCTTCTGCTCCTTAAAAGCAGAAGGTGGACTACAGGCATTTTCTGCCTGCTTGCTTTTCTTGAAGCTCAAACGCCCATTAAATTTCACTGCAAAAAACGANACATCTTCTGCTGCTTAAAAGCAGAAGGTGGACTACAGGCATTTTCTGCCTGCTTGCTTTTCTTGAAGCTCAAACGCCCATTAAATTTCACTGCAAAAAACGAGATTGTTTCAGAACTTTATCTATCAGACTTTCCCAGTAATGTCTTCCTGGGTGCAAACTCCAACTTGGTGTTAGCAGGAAATGTCCTTTTTCCTATCATCTCTATCAAGCACACTCAAAACAGTTCCTTATTTAGTTACGCTACATCTGACAAAGCTTCTGTTACCCTTTTCAAGGGAAAGCATTTAGTACACTTACAATTCCAACATTTAGACCCACAATTATGTGACTTGATCATCAAAGCTAATTATCGTTTGCAGTTCCCTGTGATTTCTGAAGGATGCATAGCTGCCTAATGCACCTAAAGGGCTTATAATTTATCTTTAAAGATATAAATGTCCATATTAGAACCAATCGTCTCATCTGTATATTCAGAAACAAAAGGAGAAAGCAAAACTTTCCTCTGCTCTTTCATTTCAGATGCCAGTGGTCAAATGCCAAGTTCGGCTGTTGAGTTAGTGCTGAATTGCCGTCATGCCAATCACCCATGAAGCTCAATGTGGACAGGAGAGATGGGATTTGACTGAGCCAGTCACCTGGAGCATCTTTTACAATCAGTGCAGAGAAAGAGCCACTTAGGCCTGATTCACCTCATCCTGAAGGAGAAGTCTAAAATACGTCATATGAGTCATGCCCCAGAAATGCCTATTTCTTACCAAAGACTTTGATGGGAGCTGTAGAGGGCTACCTTAGATTTTGTTAACTACACTTTTTGAGGTCTAAAGTTAGGTAAGCTGAATCTCATCAGATGTGTGTCTACTGCTGCCTACTCACTCTGAGGAGAGAGGTATGAAATGAACAGCAGCAGTTTCATTAGCAGTGAAAAAATGATGTTCACCAGAGAATAATCATCTTTTAAAATAAAAATGACATCCTCTAGACAAAACAAATATTTTTATTACATATTTTTATTATGCTTTTGGTGACTGGTTATCAAATTACAGCAGTACCAAACTACCCTAGTGACAGACAGCTAACAGCTATTGAGTAGAACTTGAAAGAAGCCTGAACAATAATGTAACTTTCTTATTCTAAAAGCCCTTTGGCAACGTAATCGGTATACACAATGAAAAGACTAGGGGAACAGACCGAAGCAGGGTGCTGCTGGTTGATTGCAGGCTGCAAAGGAAAACTTTTCAGGAAAACAATGAACAAGAAAGAAGACCAAGGTGAGCCACAAGTTCTCCCTCCTAGCTGGGAATGTGCTAGAAAAATACACTGTGCGCCAGAAAAATACTAGAGTACTAAGGAAATTAGGTTAAAGCAGAGGAAGCCAGTGAATTTGAACAGTAATTGGGAAGGTTTTCTTTTCATGGTTATAGGCATTGTCAATTTGATGAGTATAACAGCTTCTACCACAGTACCAAGGCAAAAAAAAAAAAACAAAGGCTGTCACAGCATTTCTTCTTATCAGTTTTCTAGGGACACTGAGGTTATATGGCAAACCCAAAGTATTCCTAGAAAACTGGGTTATATGTCATCATTCATAAAAATTATACCCTGCCTTAATGAAGGAAACAACCAGCAGACAGAACTATCAAAAGAAAGCTTCATTTTCTATTTAAAATTATCTCCGAAAGGTTCTAACCACTTCCTACTACTTTTTAATGTACTTTTAGGGATGAAAACAGGAGAGTTCTTTACAAAAAGTGGTAGGCATTTGACTGAACTGAGTAGGAAATTCATAATTTGACCATTGCTGTATTAGGTTATGAAAGCCTTCACTGTTTTTCTTCATGAAAATTGGCAATGCAACAGGAAGTAAAAGATAGCTATCATGATGTATGTTTTTGATAGCAGCAGGGCCAAAATATGATAATGAATGACTGTATCTGCCAAATATTACACTATTTTAGAATCTGGTACAATATCCACCCCCGTGTTCATTTTTTTTCCCCAGAAATGCTGAGACTACATGATCTGAGGGCTAGCATTCATATAATTTACTGTCAGATCACATAATATTCATCTCTTTGGACCATTTTGACTGTGGCCATCTGATCCTAGTGGGGCGCTTCTAGCAACACCCATAGTGGTTACCTCTTGGACTCCCCTCAGTGTATCATAACTGCCTCACTGGTAGAAGAGGGATGAAATTGTGGGAAAGTCCATGGATAACTGGCTGAAACTGGGCTGTACCTGAAATATTTATTGGGGATGCAGTAGCTAGCATAGATTACGTTCACCCTGATAGAAATGTATACATTCTTTTGCTTCACTGGTATCAATAACATGGTTGGAAAAGGGTATTCACAAGTTTCTGGAGGAAAATGTCGAGCTTCTGAAACACACAGACATAATATGCTTGGTAAGTGCGTCCGGTGTCAGCATGCATAAATTACNATATGCACACATGCATAATATGCATGGTAAGTGCGTCGAGCTTCTGAAACACACAGACATAATATGCATGGTAAGTGCGTCCGGTGTCAGCATGCATAAATTACACAGTGTGATCAGTGATTTCCCAAATGAAAGATGGAAAAGTACTCCTCAGGATTACAGTAGTTGTGGCTTCTCTCAGAGAACACTGGATGTGATTTTTAATGACCTTATAATATTGGGCACGGCACATTTCTAGAACGAGGTATATATTAGGGCCCTTAATGGTGGTACCTGTTCAGGACTAATGATACACATAAGGTTTTGCATGACTCATCACAGCAATTGTCACAGCAGGCTTTTTAGTACCACACTACTGTGCCACAGCAGGACAGCAAGATAGTGATGCCAGCTTCCATCTAGAGATGACCAGATGCTTCCTGACCACAATGAGGTAATAGAAATCAGTGTCCTTAAGAGCCTGTACCACTTCCTAGCATATTGTCAGGAAGGAAGTATTCTGCAATCATAGATCACTAGCCTACTGCAAGTCATTCATTCAGGCCCTGCCCCTCATGGAGGACTTCAACCACCACAAAATCTGCTAGAGGTACAACATAGCAGGACAGAAGCAACGCAGGAGGTTCCTGGAGTGCATTGACACTAACTTCCTCCTCTAAGCGATAGAGGAGCCAATGAAGACAGGTACTCTGTTGGAGTTCATACTCACCAACAATAAGGGACTTGTTAGGAACGTGAAGGTCAAAGGCACCCTGACCATGAGATGGTGGAGTTTAGAGCACCTCATGAAGTTCAACAAGGGGAAGTGCAAAGTCCTACATCTGAGGAAGAACAATGCCATGCACAAATATGTGCTGGGAACCACCCAGATGGAAAGAAGCTTGGCAGAAAAAAGGTGCCCAGTGCCAGGACCAGAGGCAATGGGCACAAACTGAAACACAGGAGGTTCCCTCTGAACATCAGGAAACACTTTTTTACTGTGAGGGTGAACAAGCACTGGCACAGGTTGCTCAGCGCAGTTGTGGACTCTCCCATCTTGGAGATATTCAAAAGCTGCCTGAATAATGGTCCTGAGCAACTGACTCTCGATGGCCCTGCTTGAGCAGGGGGGCTGGTCAAGATGACTTCCAGAGGTCCCTTCCTATCTCAACCATTCTGTGCTTCTGTGATTCCCATCTGGTGGACTGCATGGTGCTATGATTGCTTGGTCAGAATGTATAGACAAAATCGTCAACATAAAGTGGGTCTGAGCATAAGTCTGATGTCGTCTGCGACTCCTCCCTGATGTTGGTGTATTTAGCTGAACAAAACTTATGAGTGACGTTGCTCAGAACAGCATTGCCCTTGAGGTGGACTGGGTATCCAGCATGAATGTTGCTACATGTGCCTCTGCCTTTGCTTGAATCTCTCTGGAGAGTTGCATGATGAGATGTGTCTGCAACTGCCCTATGAGGGCACTGGCAGCACTGAAGTATACCCAGTTCAGAACCTCCGGCTTCATCTCTCTCATGTGAAGCTGTAGGTGTGACCTTTGCCATTTGCTGCTGGCTTCAATATCAACACGAAACAATTTTATAGCTACTGTGCAGGATTTACTGGCACATTTTTAGTTACAGTTGAGAGACTTGATTATGCCTCAGTGAACAATGCAGTTCCCCAACAAGTTGGTATATGCACTTCCTTACACATAGGCCAGAAGACAGACAGAAATGTCAGCTGTGAATCAGCTATTATAACCAGAGCTGTTTCTTCAATTTATAAGCAGTAAAAGTGACTACTTACCCTGCCTCTGCAGGAGCTGTGGACAGCAGTGCTGAGGCTTGTCACTATTCCCAATTCTAACATTAAGTTCTAGCTAAATAATGTTCTTGCCTTCTTTTCTTCTTCATTTATAGTAGGATTGTTATTCCCTTAATCATGAGGTTGGGTCTAGCATTACTATCACTTTTGCATTTTTTATCTTATCTGCATTACTTTACTTTACTTTACTATACCCCAAGCCAGGATTTCANACAAGCACTGGCACAGGTTGCTCAGAGCAGTTGTGGACTCTCCCATCTTGGAGATATTCAAAAGCTGCCTGAATAATGGTCCTGAGCAACTGACTCTCGATGGCCCTGCTTGAGCAGGGGGGCTGGTCAAGATGACTTCCAGAGGTCCCTTCCTATCTCAACCATTCTGTGCTTCTGTGATTCCCATCTGGTGGACTGCATGGTGCTATGATTGCTTGGTCAGAATGTATAGACAAAATCGTCAACATAAAGTGGGTCTGAGCATAAGTCTGATGTCGTCTGCGACTCCTCCCTGATGTTGGTGTATTTAGCTGAACAAAACTTATGAGTGACGTTGCTCAGAACAGCATTGCCCTTGAGGTGGACTGGGTATCCAGCATGAATGTTGCTACATGTGCCTCTGCCTTTGCTTGAATCTCTCTGGAGAGTTGCATGATGAGATGTGTCTGCAACTGCCCTATGAGGGCACTGGCAGCACTGAAGTATACCCAGTTCAGAACCTCTGGCTTCATCTCTCTCATGTGAAGCTGTAGGTGTGACCTTTGCCATTTGCTGCTGGCTTCAATATCAACACGAAACAATTTTATAGCTACTGTGCAGGATTTACTGGCACATTTTAGTTACAGTTGAGAGACTTGATTATGCCTCAGTGAACAATGCAGTTCCCCAACAAGTTGGTATATGCACTTCCTTACACATAGGCCAGAAGACAGACAGAAATGTCAGCTGTGAATCAGCTATTATAACCAGAGCTGTTTCTTCAATTTATAAGCAGTAAAAGTGACTACTTACCCTGCCTCTGCAGGAGCTGTGCACAGCAGTGCTGAGGCTTGTCACTATTCCCAATTCTAACATTAAGTTCTAGCTAAATAATGTTCTTGCCTTCTTTTCTTCTTCATTTATAGTAGGATTGTTATTCCCTTAATCATGAGGTTGGGTCTAGCATTACTATCACTTTTGCATTTTTTATCTTATCTGCATTACTTTACTTTACTTTACTATACCCCAAGCCAGGATTTCACCTGGCACAAACTAGTTTGTCCACTTTGCTTGCACACAAAACTGAAATCCTAGCCTGACTAAAATAGATGGGAATTTGAAGGCCAAGGGTTTACTCCAAATGTCTTTGCCTCTGCAACTGGAGCTGAGGAGCCAAAATGCATTTGTCAACGACAGGCAAGGTTCATCATATTATTGTAGGTCTGCCTTACTGCGTTGCTTTGGTAACAAATGCTCCTGATGTTGAAGTGATGGTTCAGAAAACCTCAGAATGGAGATCATTGCCAGTAAAATCACACGAACTAGTAGTCCTTAAAAGACAATGTCTTTCTTGATACAAATATTTTTTCTTCCTACTGAAATTAGTGTCAAACCAGGATGCTATTCAGTTGCATGAACATTGTCATGACATTTAAGATGCCCTAAGGCGGTTTGAGGTCTTCAGGGAATTAGAAGGGCTTATTAGGCAGTGCTTTGAAATCATCAGAAGCATGGTGGCAGAGACCATGCAAGGGCTGTGCTCTGCAGCATCCAGAAACCATCTATTTAGCCAGGCTAGCCTGGGATGCGTGGAGGCTACCACCCAGGCAGAGCTTCCGTTGTGGTTTAATCCCAGCTGACAGCTGAGCCCCACACAGCCACTCGCTCACTCAGTGCTTGGTGGGATGAGGGAGAGAATCAGAAGGGTAGAAGGGAGAAAATTTCTGGGTTGAGATAAATACAGTTTAATAGGTGAAGCAAAAGCCACGTGCACAAACAAAGCAAAACAAGGAATTCACTCACTACTTCCCATCAGCAGGCAGGTGTTCAGCCATCTCTGAGAAAGCAGGGCTCCATCCCGCCTAACAACAACTTGGGAAGAGAAGTAACACCATCACTCTGAAGATCCCCCCCACTTCCTTCTTCTTTCCCCAGCTTTATATGATGAGCATGACCTCAGGTGGTACGGGATATCCCTGTGGTCAGTTGGAGTCAGGTGTTCCGGTTGTGTCCCCTCCCAGCTTCTCGCGCACCCCGAGCCTCCTCACTGGTGGGGTGGGGTGAGGAGCAGAAAAGGACTTGGCCCCATGTAGGCACTGCTTGGCAGTAACCAAAACATCCCTGTGTTACCAACACTGTTTCCAGCACAAATCCAGAACATAGCCGCATATAAGCTACTATGAAGAAACTTAACTCCATCCCAGCCAAAACCAGTACAGCTTCTTACCAGGGAATCTACTGTCCAAGTGGAAGGCTGTAAAGTTTATACCCTACACTCCTAAGTGGAGGCAGGTGTAAGCTCTACCTGTGCAAGGTGTGCTCTGGTGGAGTCACTCAGGCAGCAGATGGACAAGCCGCAGGAGGAAGTCAGCAGGTTATGTTATATTAGGGAGGGAGAACAAGAAATATATAATTATTCAAGATGCTGCAAGAAGATAATTATTCAAAGGCTGCACCCTCAGCAAGCTTGCAAATGGCACCAACCTCAGTGGTGCTATTAATACGCTAGAGGGAAGTGATGCCATCAGAGGGACCTTGACAGGCTTGAGAGGTGGTACAATGTGAATCTCATGAAGTTCAACAAGGCCAAGTACAAGGTCCTGCACCTGGGTCAGGGCAATGACCAGTATCTGTACAAACTGAGGGATGAATGGATTGAGAGCAGCACTGCCAAGAAGGACTTGGCCATCCCAGTGGATGAAAAGGTGGACATGAGCCAGCAAATTCTGCTTGCAGCCTAACCGTGTCCTCGGTTGAATGAAAGGAAGCCTGACCAGCAGGTCGAGGGAGATGATTCTCCTCCTTTACTCCCCTCTCCTGAGACCCCACCTGCAGTACTGCATCCAGCTCTGGGCCCCCCAACGTAAGAAGGACGTGGACCTGTTGGAACGAGTCCAGAGGAGGGCCACGAAGATGACCAGGGGGCTGGAGCACCTCTCCTGTGAAGACAGACTAAGAGAGTTGGGGGTGTTCTGCCTGGAGAAGGAAGGCTCCAGGGAAGTCTTATAATAGCCTTCCAGTATCCAAAGGGGGCCTACAACACAGATGGAGAGGCACTTTTTACAAGGGCATGTAGTGATGACACATAGCAGGACAAGGGGTAACGGTTTTAAACTGAAAGAAGGTAGATTTAGATTAGATATAAGGAAGAAATTCTTTACTATGAGGGTGGTGGGACACTGGAACAGGTTGTCCAGAGAAGCTGAGGATGGTCCATCCCTGGAACTGTTAGAGGTCACATTGGATGGGGCTTTGAGCAATATAATCTAGTGGAAGAAGTCCCTGCCCGCAGCAAGGTAGTTGGAACTAGATCGTCTTTAAATGTCCCTTCCAACCCAAACCATGTTGTCATTCTATGATTCTATTACCCAAAGCACTTATCTGAGTGGGGCTAAGAGACCTGCACCTTCAGCAGGGGAAAACCAAGAAGGATGTCATAGGGATAGGATACCAATCTCACACATCAGTGCACAGCTGTATTTATGCAACTTTATCGCATCCCCAGTGAAACGTCCTTTCCTCCAAAATAAGTAGGGGTTGGATTCAAGCCCAGTCTGCGGCTGTTAAGCTTAGGAGTTGCAATGTAGGGGTATGACTCAGCTGCCTAACCATAGGTAGCTGTTGCTATTTGTGGTACCCTGGGACATCCACTTCTTCTCCAACTGCCTTTACAGAATGATGCATGTCCTATGTTATCTCCCAGTTCCATGTGGATGTGACAGATGTGTAAAACGTTGCTAGATACGTAACAGAATCACACCATATGTATTTACAAGAGAGTTAGGTATGTAGGGTCCCATTATAGTCATGCAGATCTGGTCAGTGGAGACTGGAGAACAATTTAGCTGTCTCTGAGGTACACAGTTACTGAATTGCTTTCCACTAATTGCAACAGTTTAACTTTCATTGTCTATAATGGGAGTTTAGATACCTGTATCACCTATATGTAGACATTTAAACTTAGGTACCTTAATCTGCAAGCTGACTCTTAATTTACCTTTGGAAAATACATTTTGGATGGAAATAGAGATGGACTCTCAAATCCTGACCAACACCTCTAAATCTCTAAAAGAATTATAAGTGAAGATGTGACCCTCCATGTACGTCAGCAGTTAGGATCTTGAACTGTATCTGTATTAATCACACTTGACAAATGGATTTCAAATTCTTATGTTTCAGCATCACTGAAAATATTGTTTTGGAGAGACATAATGCACCTAAAAAGGAATTAATGCATATAACCCATTTCTCATCACTTGAAATTCACCTCTCACTTAAAGAATTGTTTAGACTCTAGCTATGGTCAGTGTAGATAAATAGGAACTTCCAAAAGGAATCAATGATATCAATGGTTTTTGAGAAAATGTGTCTCTAAACAGCTAGTTTAGAGCATATCCACACTTTTAGACAGATAAAATCATTTAACACGAGTCCATCTTTACTAGTTTAACTTGTTATTCAATCTGATGTTTACAATATAGCTCGAGTGACATTCCTTGGTCGCTTAAGATAGGTGTTAGGATCACAGAGTGGTTATTTCAATAAGAGTCAGCAAATAGGGTGCTACTTCCTATTTCTGTCAAAAGTAGCTCTGGCCCACAAAGTCCTGGCTCAGTAAGCCCAGAGACGCTTCTGGCTATAAGAAATGGAAGAAACAAAATTGCAAAGTACAGGAGATAAATCTCTGTAAATGCTGCTAACGTCTGAATTGACTAAGAGAAGTTAAATAACAGGGAAGTATTATAAATCTTCCCCCGCTTCAGTTAAACAATTCATCTGTACACATTAAGATGTTATTTAATAAATGGTGCCCTGGGAAAAGTAAAAAATCTACTTGATGGTGAACACTGCCAACAGCAGAGTGAAGCCAAGATTACAGTGGCCTTTTAACACAGTTACAAAAAAAAATCAATAGACTTTTATTTTTATTAAATTACTATCAGTGGAGAGAATGACTGAAGTATGTTTTCCATTTACTCCACAGAATCATATCTGCAAGGAGCTCACAAATAATTGGATACAGACTCCTTCTGACGGAGGTCTTAGATATCTTTATTGTTGGAGGGAATGCTTAATGCACTGCCTTCCAGTGGTCCTTCAACAAGGAGAAAAAAAGTCTGAGGACTCAATAATTGACTGCCTCTTCAAAAAATTAATAAAAATCACTGCATGTAGAGAGCAGTTATAGCTATGAATGAACTGTGCTCTCAGTGACTTTGTTCTCCTAGAAACCCTATCAGAATTTCTATTATTAAACAAAGTGCATACAGCCTTAAGAGGGGAAGAAGAGAGGGCAGAAGAGATGTCATGATAACAAATATAAAACATGTTTTATTCCAAATATTACTCTCTTGAAGTTTGAATAATCAGACATCATTAAACATACCCTGAAGGAGCGTAGATCAATAAGATGTACATTTCCGTTTTTAACAAAGATTTTAACTTCCACTTGTTCTTTACTGTACACTTTTTTTATAGTCCTTTTCATATTTGCCCACAAAGCAGTACTCAGAGGGTAAGACAGAATGAAGGACTGCTACAGAATTTTCTGCAAAAGGGTCCTACAAGTGCACGTGCCTCACTGACTGTGTTGAGGGAAATTCTCTTCCAAACAGCGACTATTTCAGTGATTTTCAACCTGCCTCAAAACTGTAGCCCTGCACATTTTCCAAAAGTGGCATTACTCCCTGGGCTGTGAATTTACACTTTCCTCTATAATTTTTCACACACCTCCAGGGACCCACAGCCCCCAGGTAAAAAAATCACTGCCTTTTACACAGTTCATAGGAGATGTGTTTCTACCCTAGGTGCATTAGGAGTCACTGAAAAAAGGCAGCTTTCCATTCATTATGTATACTAACTACTTAGAGCTCTACAACAGGTAATGGCAGCATTGCTCATCCTCTTTGACTCATTTCACACTAAACACACAGGCCAACAGCAATAACGTGTGCAAGGCAATGTAAGGCAGCTGGGATGAGGCCCCCCAGACTCAAAGTATCCACAGTGGGGTGGGATGGGATGAAGAGGCATGCACTCTGTATGCAGAATTTGAGACACCATTGCCAACCTCAACGATTCTGAGTAAGGGGGAGCTGGGAGGGAAGTTGTGCAAAAACAATGAGGAGAGAGGCAATTATGGAAAAACAATAACCTCAGGACAACTTTTCCCTGACCACAATGCTGACCTGAATATAAAGCTCATTTCTTCTTCATAGAAAAAGCAGCTCAAAAATTCATTTCCGGTCTGAGAAAAGTAGCAGTAGCAGAGGCAAAAGACAGGTGAGATGAAATTTAGTCAGAAGTAAAGAAAATATAATTTTCAATCACATTCAGAAAACAATGGAACTGTGGTTTTGATAATCTCAAGGTACCGTGTCCAAAGTAGGCCTGTTCATTCACACTGCCATACAATTATGTCTGAGAAAATCAACTAAGAACAATTCATAAGAGCCATAACTAAAGACAAGAACGCCTCTATTGAAAAGGCCCAAGTTCTCTAGCTTAACTCTGTATCTTATCTTCTTTAGTAGTCAAAACAAATGCCTGTGGGAGAGCAGGAACAGATCAAGCACATATCATAATTCCTCCTAATCTGCCAGCCTCCAACTACTTGCAGCCCAAGAATTTCCCGAGCTGTGCATGATAGCTATACATTTATTAATCCTCAATTCCCTTTGAACCCATGCAAACTGTTCCAACTGACAGTATCCCTTGGCAAGGAGCTCTCCAGGTCTATTATCTGCTGTCAAAAGAGACACATCAGCTGATTTATTTTGAACAACGCTCCTTCTACCCTGACTTAAGGTCTCCTAGGTTTTGCACTGAAAGGCATACAGCAATAGTGATTTTATAGACCTGTATCACACCCTTCCTCAGTTACCTCTTTTGCATGCTGGAAAGACCTAGCTTACTATGGCCCAGAACTGCATGCAGTATTCAATACACAAGTAAATCTTGTATTTTCATAATCATATAATGAGGTTGTTTATTATCTATTCCTCTCCTAAGAATTCCTAACTTTAGGTTCTTTGTTTTAACCATTACTTAGTGCTGAGCTGATATTTTCTGACTCGCCTATCACAACCCTATGATCTCACCCCAGAGAGGAAATTATTTACTCCAAGCATTTTTTGTGTAAATTTGTGTGGGAAGGCTTCCTCAGGTGCATCACTTCGTATTTAGCTGCATATGCTTTTACCTAAATAAGGAGTCTGATTTGCTAGCAACCAGTATTATTGCATATTTATGCATATAGAAATGCAGTGTGAGTAGCGTGTGCTGTGTGAACATGGTGGCATTAAAACAGAATGCGAAATCAAACCTTTGCCGTGGATTACGAGAAGCTGCAGTATGCTACAGGTTTTAACTGCACTTAGGAAAGCTTCATATACAATATTTCTAGAAACAATGATAGTGCAAACAAATTTTCTGAGAACTTATAATGGAATGATCTGAATTCTTATATTTGGAATAGCTTCCAGGTTGTCCCACAATAGGTCTATGAATAAACACAGGAATAAAAAATGAGTACCAGCTTACAAAGCTGATGACCTCTGAAGAGGAAAGAATCAGCTTTGTGAACGTCAGCCCTGAAAGCGTTGAAATATTATACGCTTGGCTATGGTAACTATTCAGGAATATATTATAGTTGCTATAATGATTCAAAAAGTTATGAAAAAATTCAGTCACTAGTAAGAAATCACTACATACTGAGAGTTTTTTAAAAGTGTGTTCTAAATGCATCAGACGCATTTTTATTGAAAACTGTGTCTTGCTTTTTCTGTGGTGTGGTACCATGTTGCGAATAAGGAAATTATAATATTTGTATCAAAATGATTGTCCCAGCTGTCCATAAAGTTTCCAGGATTAAGCAATGTTATGGGAAATAATATCTATTATGTTTTCTCTGTCATTATAACTTCTTTGAATATCTCAAAATATGCCTTTAAGATTTTTCTTTCCCACCCTTATCTTCACTCTCCCATAGAAAACATCACGTCATTCAGCATATCTAAATACCAAAGTATTGAAATATCACAAGTTGAAGGGTACTCAAGATAAACGAGAAGCAATTTGTGGAAAGCAAAGTAAATCCTAGTCATATAGTGTTTTATTTAATCTCAGTAACAAAGGCGAACACAGGAGGTA
Source organism: Steatornis caripensis (assembly GCA_013398225.1). Classification (NCBI taxonomy): domain Eukaryota; kingdom Metazoa; phylum Chordata; class Aves; order Caprimulgiformes; family Steatornithidae; genus Steatornis; species Steatornis caripensis. Next base: position 128,883 of record VZSC01011378.1, read on the forward strand.
TCATAATCTCCAGTACGATTTAATCTTGCAACATAAAGATTTTCTGCACAGTCAAAAACAAAACAAAAAACAAGCAACAGAGCTAGTCTTAGACCTTCTCTATAGATGGAACATCATTTAAATCCTTTCCACAGATATATTTTAAATTTATTAGCATTAGTATTAGCATGACCCCAAAGAAATCACAACTTATATTAAAAGATAAACAAACTGAGGGGGTAGGAAGGCGATGCATCACGAATAAAGCAAAGGCAAGCTGGCGTTTCACTAACGTACGGGTTTCATGTAAGAGTTTTTCTTTCACTTCCTTGTAGTTTCTATGGACACGGCTGTTTCTTCGAAGGTAGCTCATCACTTTGTGTACTTGTGAGGAGACCTAAGGCAGAGGAGGATACCATGGAAGAAGACGGCATACAGAGAGCAGCTCTGCAGGACCACACCAGGCCCCGATGATGCCGTGGGCATGGGGGCCTGCCACCACGTGCCACGTTTCAATGCCATGTGCCCTGCTTGATCCTGGCAGCCCTGGCCCTCAGCCCAGCTCCCAGACCCACCTTGGCATCGCATCCTCCCCGACTCTTGCATGGCCCTAGTGGGGCTGCTGGTGTGGGGATGGATGTCATGTGCTGAGTGGGAGGAATTAGAGGATCTTGTTACGACTGAAACCAAGAGACTGGGCTGAAATCTCCATTGCTAGTCTGTCTTCTGATGTAATTAAATGACTTAGTGATTAAAATTCTCTGCCCTGGCTTTCTGAAAACAATACAATCTGTTTCATAGCACAGTCTGATGTTTATGAAATTTCTTCCTCTAAAGGAAAAAATAACCAAAGCCATGCTAACATTTGCTAAGGAAATAATAGCTGAAATGGCATGTTTTCAAGGAACGTAACGGAAGATACCTTCTTGGAAGAATCCAGCTCATGATGTGGTAGGTAGGTGAAATTAGAGCACACGCAATTAGAAGAGAGACTAGGAATTCAAGGCTTGCCGGAATAACCTGCCACAGCTTGGCAGCTGAACAGGAAACGCTGGCTACAGAGACCGCTGTCTCTGATGCTGTTGCAGACCCACATCCACTCTGCTTCAATACTTACCCACGTTATTTGTTTCAGAATGTCCTCCTTCCCCTAAGCTGGAGCAAATCTCTTTCACCATGCCTGAGAAGCCAAAAATTGCCAAAGATATGCAATGCAAAGGACTACAAGCAAAACAAAACCCACACAAAAATGGGGCACAGGCAGGAAGCAGAAGGACCTGAAGAGTCCCCGGCTCTTTTACACGTTCACCACCGCACGATGCGTCTTCAGGGGTGTTTAAGCCTGTTGGGTCTCACCTCCCTCCTGGGCTCGGCTGAGAGCACACACACAGCCCATTCCTTTGTACCACTTAACACAGGTTAGCACGTGAATCTGCAGCAACTCACACCTGTGTCTGCAGACTGCAAAATCCAGGCAATAATTCGCAAGAATAAATTGCCTGCAGAGGGACATCCCAAAGAATCAGTAGGGTGCATGACAGTGAGATGTGGCCTATACATGCTTGGATACAAGGACCAAAACTTTCACAGTGAGTGGTCAACATGTGGGACAGTTGCCCAGACAATCTGTGAAATCTCCATCCTCAGAGATTTTCAGAAGTCAGAGGAAGAATGCCCCAAACACGCTGTTCTAATCTGAAAGGAAACTCTGCTCTGAGAAGGGAGTGGAGCCATGTGGGCTCCAGAGGTCCCTTTCCTTCTGAATTATTTTCTGGTTGAACATAAGAATGGGCTGGTGAAGTCACAGGCTAAATCTACACTAGTAAGCAACACAGTTGTAGGGAATACTTCTGGGCAGCTGAACTAAATAATCTCAATTTTTAGAAGAATCCCTGGCATCATTTTGAACTGCCCCAGCTAGCAGTCTGCCAAACCATCCACCAGCACAGCTGGGGAGATGGCACACACCTGCACACACTGTCAATGAACAGTTTGCGTGTAGCTATCTTTTGGAGGCAGCTGAAAGGCTTCAGCAGTGTGGACTGAAAGTTTTGCATGCCAGTTGGCACCAGTGACAGAGAAAAGTCCCAGACACCTTTGTTTACTAGTTTAGAGCAGCCACAGTGTAGGGATTATCCATGTATTTCTAGGTGTCCTTCCCAAGACATTGAAGTGGTACTGCAGTCTTTACCTACAATAGAGTTTTTTGAGCTTATCACAGGAAGTTATTGTCCATATGTTCATTACTTATTTTCTTTTTTGAGCAAACACCATGTGCCTGTCTTTCAGTGACAGACCAAGAGAGGCTGGCACACATCAGACTGCAGACAGGTCTGGCACCATGCAAACCCCACAGACTCAACAGCTATTCTACAAGGGTATAGATAGGCTTCCCCTAAGTCCTGTAGTGTATGTCTGCCAATCCAATGACGATGTCGCAGATATCCCAAAGCATCCAAAACGATGCTTGTCTCCCCTGTTTAGGCAGCTGGATTCCAACTTCATTTCTAGAGAAACTTGGCTTCAAAGACAACAGAATAGGAAGCATGTTGCATAAAACAAAATGAAATAAGGATATCTAAAGCGACGTGCAGTGATGTGCAAGGGTAACTGTATGAAGTAAGAAGTGTTCAGGTGGATAGACCCCTCTTTGGCTATACAGTTGTGCAGAACAAAGACTATAACTCAGTTCTTTGCCAGCATAATGCTGTAGCAGGCCATTAGAAGAGAGCAATAATTTTATTGGATCTTTTTATTCTAGACAGAAAAATGTTTTAGTAGACCACCTGCTAACCTGATGTTGTTCTGTGCTGTCCTGCAAAACGAACTCTTAAACTGAAGAGGTACCTTTCCTGAGAGGCAAGAAAAGACAGCCTTCTCTCCCAAGGAGGGAAGAGCTATTCCAGCTTCCTTGAGCAGGAAGCAGCAGCCATTCTGGCTGAGAAGTAGAAATATTCATGGCATTATTCTGCAGACAGGACTTGTCAATAACGGATCTGCAGGCAAAGCAAATGATTCTAAAACAGATTTGGCTCAGATGAAAACAAACAAACAAATTCAGATTGTTGCCAAAACAGGCAGTGTTAAAAATTCTGTTCAAGTCTAATGACATCTTCCATCAAACCACAAAAGCAAATGTTTTGGTCTTAAACACTTGTTAAGAAAATGAAGGAAAGGATGGACTATATCCACAAAGTGCTGCTGCCTCATTTCCTTAGCTCTCTCCCAGACTTCCTCCAAAATGCCTCAGCTCTGATTCACCAAGGATCTTTCCTTTAATTCATCTCTGCAAGAGTGGGTTTTGCTTCATTTCACAGAGCAGTGCCCAGAACACCAGGCTTGTTATTGATAGGGAGAGGACTTGCTCTGAGCCTCCCTTTTCAATAATCTTCTACCTTGCATAAATAGTTAAAGGTCCAATGCAGCAGTAGTTAACACCTTCCAGGCGAGTGCCTAATCCACCAAGCGAGAGAGGCATCCTTCTTTATGCTCTGCTTTTTGAACCAAAGTTTGTTTGTTTTACCTACTAGAGGGCACTGATTCCCTTTTGGGGAGAAACGAGAGAAAAGCACCCCTTTCTTTTGTGTGAGTGATTTGAGTTGATCACCCAGTTCTGCAGAAATTTTGCTCTCACGTAACTGGAAAAAGGCAGTCTTGGAGTTGTGTAACATTCTGCATAAAGTAAGAGAAGTCAGAGCGAAGCATGAGATGTAATTGGATAACATCATTGCGACACACCACACTGAAATTCAAGACATTCCCTAACTCAGCCAACGTTACCACATAATTAAAAATATCAATCACTTTTGCATTCCTTTGTCATGCAAGGACATGTTGAAACTTTAGATACCTATACTCCTAGAGGTATAAACCACAATACCCATGGTAATTGTGTCCTGTTTGAGTTTCCATGGAAACAGTGTTTATGGTATTGCAGTGTTATCAGGGAAAAAAATGAGTTATAAATAATAAAGAGGCTAATGTTGTTTCCCTTGGTTTTGCTGAACGGCTTCAGGCACTGAGACAGATGAATTGGATAGAAATGGAAGACAGCAGCTATAACACCAATGCTTATTATCGGCTGTGCTTTATTACTGGAAAGCCCACATTACCGCTAAAGCTTCATAATGTGATGGTGCCAAATTACCTTTTATTAACTATTATAACCACTAAAGATCTGGCTTCCTCAGAAATAATTGGCTATGCTACTTTCACTCCAGTAATTTGCAGAATTCTAACTCGTCTTTTCAAAATGATTCAACCTCGGTTCACATTTTCCTCATCTATTCTCCCTATTTCAACCAGAAACAGATTTTTGTTTGCTTATGCCTCCTATTCTGGATTCCCACAGGCCTTACAGGATATCACTCTTACAACTACTTCACTTTTGTTGATATGCAAAACTCCACATAAGTGTACATTACCCCAAAGCTAGACAACTCTCCCTTGTAACATAAATGGGTCACTTTGTAGAGGCAGTGCTTTTTATCCATTTCTGTCATGTTGTTCAGTAAAAACAAGTGGGCCTAAGCTATCGCACACTCAAATGTCGGTACATAATTGACCCAGCTGTCAGAACCTCACAGCTCTCTGTCATTGCTTTCTATGCTCGGTAATTTTGAGAACTTGAGCAATAGAAATTTTTCCTGTGAGGTGTTCGGTATCGTCAAACCCTGCTGAAGTCATGGGTAATTGAAAGCACTCTACCCTTCAGAGGAGGCCTTCAGCACCACGTTCACATGGAGGACTTAATCACTTAAAGAAGGAGGAAGGCACCGATGTCATAAATAAGATGAGCCACTTGCCACCTAGCTTTCATTTAATGCAGAGGGAATCAATAAGAAGTTGTTTCAACATTGCAGGACCGAGTGTGGACAAAACAGGTGAGAAGAAAGGACTGTATCCTCCTTCCCCGCTGCTTTAATATCTCATCATACCTTTACAATTCTCCTCATATTATCAACACTTCTACTTGCAGCGTGAGGCCCAGGATAAAAGTCCTTCTGTATTTTAGAAAAGAGATTTTAAGGCACATCTCACATTTCTTGTATTTCTTAATGGCTGCTTTTAATTGCTGGTATGAGGTCTCTCTTGAGGTCTGGCGAAGTTAGTCCTCTTTGTAAAAATGTTTCAATATTCTTTGGACCCAAGAGACAAGGGCAACTTCATCTGTTGATTGGAACATTCACCCCTGTAATTACAGTGAATGCAATTAATGAAGTCCCTATGTCCACATAAATAGCCACGTTCTCTAAGTTTGGATCTCATTTTGAACTTTGCAATTCAGTGTCTTCACTAATTGTTTTCTATAGCAATGCTCCCAGTGAAATGAATGCCCTATTTTGGTGGTTTTTCTCTTGTACTAGCCAGGAGTAAAGTCTTCAGAGAAACTTCATAATGAACAGTCATAGAAAAAATTCACAGAGAAAACCCCTGCCTAAGCCTACGCTGACTGCTTTATGCTCATGAGCTGCTTGTTTCTTTGGTTTTCAAACTGGATGGCTCATGGAAAGCATTGGTTTTTGTCTGTCTTCTATATTTACTTTCAAACTCTCGATCTAAACAATACCTTGTCTAAGGACTCCACCAGCTAATTACGGATTGTGAAAGAAAATTGGTTCAATTTGTATATCTTAAAAATGTTGAGACAGGCTTAAGTGCATAAAGATTTCTTTGCAGACTCCATAGCTGATGGCGTGCAATAGACTCCAGTGATTAAAGTCATTTTCACAGAAAAACAAAAAAAAAAAAAGGAGAAAGAGATACTCGTCCTGGTGGCAAGCACTTTCCATGAGAAACTGACAAAAGAGAAATAACAACTCTTCAGGATGCACAAGTATAAGACAACAAGAATGGCAGCACAAAAGCAGCAGCAGCAAAGTGCTGCCACAGCAGCTTCGGCATGCCCAGGTGGCAGCTGACACAGCGGCAAGCGAAAGGCAGCCAGCACTATTACAGGGTAAGGGACGAAGAGTTGCAAACAGAAGGCCCTGGGCATAACAAAGTCTCAGGCACTTGAGGAACTGCAAAACAGTTTAAAACATCTAGGGTGGAAAAAAAAGGCTTAATGATTAAAAGGGGACCCGACAGTGGCATCTCTGTTGCCAGTGAGTATGCTTTATTTGCATCACTGCTTGATGTGACTGGTAGCTGGCTTGTGAACTCCTGACTTGCTTTTCCTATGGCTGACTGAAATTCCCTAGCAAAAATTTCCAGGCAGCACCGATGCAAGCAAGATCTGTACCAAGTTATAGTGATTCATGTGGATTGCAGTGGCGCACAGCAGCTTCTGAACAGGATCAGAACCCCTTATAAGTATGCATTGAACAAGACTGTAAGATAGGCACTTGTCCAACATAGACACAAAGAAAAAGACACACATTTAGTTTCATAGCTAAGTTATTAAAAGATCAGCTTTAGAACTGTAAGCTATTAATATATGTGGTCTTTCCTTCCCACATGTACAAATTAAATGTTTTGTTCCTAAACTGCGTTTGCAAATATTTGCATGCACATGCACAACTTCCTGAATTAGTCATCGTCATGTTTCTTCAGAGCTAGGCTAGAAGCTGTGTCTGAAATGTTGATGCAACGAAGGTGAGAAAATTCATGAACTGCCTGGCATTAATGTACCTGACTACAATGATCACAAGTTTTTGTAACGACTCACGGAAATCAATGTATTGTTGCAGTTCTTCTTTTGCCTTTAGCAAAAGGCCAGCTATAGCAGTGAGGTTTCTGCCTTTGCAATGTGGTGATTCCATTTAATTGCTCACAGTAAATTAAAAATATTTTTATCAATGTTATTTAAAGGAGAAAATCAATAAAGATTCAGACTCTTGGCCTCTTTGGTGAATTGTCAGGTTTATTTTGTAGGATTATTACATTGGCAGGAGTGCTTAGCAAATCTATCAAAAATTTGCACAAAGCTTTCTCACCACAATTTATTTTTTAAACAGATGCCAGATTTGTTCTCCTATAGCCACAAATCTCTTAGATGCCTGAATTTGGAAACGAAAGCTCTGCATATCCTTCAGCTTCTGCAGAAGGAAAAGTAAGAAGTGCCTTTTATATTTTTTTCTTTTTTTTAAAGTCAAGGCAGCCTGCTATCAGCAATGCCTAAATATGGATTTAGGAGTTGAAAAGATCATCATCATCAGAAGACAGACTGGTTCCATCAACAAAGTATACATATTTCTGCTAGTCAGAACTGCAGGGTTCCAGTTCCCCTTTTAGCACCCAGTTGAGTGAGCCCGGACAGGCGTTTCACTATGTGGATTCTGACATGACCTATACCTCTTTCTAAAAAGAAGTAAGTGGCAGATGACATTTCCCCATGGCCTAGAAGAAGCTTTTCACTGAATTTGCCATGTCCATCAAACTAGCATTTTTTTATTTGGCTTACTGCCAGACCTGTGGTGTAGGGCTCATGGAAAAGATTGGAAAGCAAACGGTCTATAATGTCATCAGATTAAATGTACTACCACATCTTTTGGACAGATGACAGACACTCTGCAATCAGTAACATCCTTTTTTGCATGGATTTTAACTTACTAAAGGTCATAAAAGTTTAAGAAGATAGAGTTAAAATTTCTGAAACATTTAAAGTTAGTTGCATTAAAATAAAACAGAAAAACAGTCCTTTTAGAAGGGAAATAAAAGTATTTTGTATCTATCCTTAAGGTAAATAGATTTTCTTTCAACAACGTGGAAAAGCAGCGTAGGTCAATGACGGTTTTAATTATGCAAATTATTTCTATAGCATATAATATTTGGAATTCATTATTCGAGTGAAAGAGGGAAAATTCAACTTCTTTCTCCAACAATAGAGCTAACATACTCTTATCTAGACTGCGAGTGGTATCTTGGAGCCCTATAGCTCACAGTTCTTTTGTGATATTTTGAGATCTATTACAGCACTGCTAATTGTGTTTTGAAACATTGATTTTAGGAAAGAGATGGAGTGTACTACATTAGAAAGCATTTGAGCCTTGGCAAAAATATACTGCATATACTGGAAATGAAGTCAAGATTGACTTGGACTCATACCTCATGGGGAAAGCATAAACACTTGTTAATTATAGAGGAAGCTAACCATCAAGGTAGCTGGGGACGCAAATTCATATTTCCAAACAAAGGAAACTAAACATTCGCTTACACAACCCTGCTACAGAAAGGGCTGTGCAGATCTCTCTGCATTAAATTAGCTACTTGCCCAGGGCCAGCAGCCCAGCACCACTTGGAGACGCAGGAATGAGGAAGGCTGATGCAGTGGCGAAGTGTAACCTTGTCTTCTCAGGGCCAGCCCCTTCACTAACCTTCGTGCCACCACGGTGAGGTCACGCTGCCACATCCCGGCTCCGCCAGTAGGCTTGTGAGGTGCTGAGGTTTGCTGCAGCCCTTGTATCTCTTATTGTCTTCTCCAGTAAGAGAATAGTCAAAGTGAACTGGGGTGGGCAAGGAAAGCTTTTCCATAAGCTTTGATCTGTGGTCACAGGAGGACAAGGTAACTCATACAGTGCTGTTGTCTCCACGTTAGCCAGGCTACTCCTTTCGGGCAGCTTGCGCTCGCGGTCCTTCTTCCCCTGCCAATATGCATGAAAAATCCTGGCACCACTGCAAGCCCCAAGGGCTACGTCCATAGCATGGCCTCAAGCATCCATCCGATTTAATTGTCAGCATGCTTATGTGCTGACAAAGGTTTAGCCTGTGTCAGCTAGATCCCACCCAGACCAGGCACCCAAACATCATTTACCGGAGAGCAAGGACTCAACAGAGCTTATACCCATGTTGTACTCAGCAAACCATATGGCTGAGGCCGCTGTGTTTTGGAGAAGAGTTTAGCACATGAGCACGAGCTCTGTCCTGCCATTGGTCCCAGAGGCAGAGAAAGGCCCGGGTCCGTCACGTTTGCTACCACAGACACACAGGTGAATTTGAGCTCCGCATCAGAAAAAGGAGCAGTGGCAGTATGTTGACCTCCACCCTCGCTCATTACTTTAAAGCTGCTGGAAACACCCAAAAAGTAGACATTAATCCAATTTCTATTCAAGCTGAGCAATAAAAAATAAAATCATTGTTTCCAGTGCTGTCCTCTGCATACGCAGTTCCTTTTCCACAGGATTTTTACTTGTAGCAGAAAACTCATAAGAATACAAACCAGCTTTGTCTGATAGCTACCGAAATGTTGCTTTTCGTGACAATCTATATGGCTATGTTAGAGGCGGTAGATAGAAGAGACTCTGCTATGCCTCTTTGATCATAATCGGCATATAAATAACTGTTTGCTCTAGTCAGAAACTTCTGCACAGCGGACATAAATTAAGATCAGAAAAATAGTAAGTTTTTAATATATGAGGAACAAATGCTTGCCTGGTACCTCTAGAACAGTAAAAGAAGGGATTGAAATCAAACTCTGAGACAAATTATTCTGTGTTGTTTTGTATGCTAAGCGAAACTATGGGAGAAGATAGAGCTCTCAGGCTCGATGCACAGATGTCTTTGAATAGTTACTTGTTTTCTTATTTATATTATTCACGAAAGGATTGTGGTGCATAAGATTAGTACAGCTAGACAAAGCAAAGCCTTGCTGCATTAGCATATGACTTAGCATGCTATCTGGGCTGAACAGGAGGCTGATGGACTGGATGAGTGAAAACGCATTGCACTAGATTACAGTGAAACTGGTATGTTGGAACGGGCAAACCCCACATTGCATTAACTTGAGATAACACTGGGAAAACTGGATCAGTGAAATTCACCCGTTTTAGCACATATGCCCAGAATGAGCCAGGCAGGGCAGCTGAGTTTAGGCAGCAAGAGATGTAGTACCCAGTTCCCAGTTTTTATTAAACCAAAAATACACCTGTATTCCTATTGATTGAAAAGGGAGGTGGGGGAGTAGGGACAGAAGAGAGAGCTGAAGAAGGGAATGAGGAAAATAAATACAGGTCGCAGACTACAGCAAAAGTTTTTCAGAGGCTTACACAGATGGAGAGGATGCAAGGAAGGTTTACTCTCAGTCCAGCTGATAAATGATATCTCAAAAGGGAAACGTGACAGGAGTGGAAAGATTAGGAGTCAAAATACAAGGGCACTTTCAATAATTCATTTCATTGCACTGTGTCTTGTTTTCAAAATTGCAAACCCTTCTCTTAACCTTCACTTTGACAGAATAAAGCATGATGATTCTTTTCAAGTCTCATCTACTAAAAAAGCCAACACTGAATGAGACGATGAGCAAAAAGATACCCCATTCTTCTGAGTAGTGAGTTGAACAGAGTGAATAGGCAAACTCACAGATGGCCTTTCATTCAGCAAGCATTGGGAAAGCCTGGAAAATTGGGGCACACATTTCCCACTCCTCTAAAAAGGCCTCTTTATGTCTGGGAACGCTGACACTCCTGCTGTCAAGATAAATCCCTTTTGGCAGCTGATAACTGACGCAGACCTGAAGAGCCACGTAGCATCTATGCACCCCGGAATTAAACATTCTCTACACCCATCAGAAACAGAATACAATTTTCTGAGCTGTGGCCAGATACAACCGAGCAAAGTCCAGCTAATTGCAAGTATCTGCAGGAAAAAAGGCTACAAATCGCCCATCTAGTTTGCTTGTACCTATCACCATCTGTAGATATCTTTCAGTAGGAGGCATACATCAGCTCCCCACCACTGCTTCTTATGTGAACCTCATTCAGTGTGGGTTCAGTTCCCTTCCAAATCACAAGTGACTGCTTGCTTAAAAGTACAGAGACAATAATATGGTTCTTAATAACAAAATGTTATATAAATAAATGATGAATAAGTGAAGGGAAAATAACCGATATGTTCTACTGACATTCAGAAGAAACTTGTATGGACAGCATCACCTTTTCAGTACAGCATATCTTAAGTATACAGTAAGATTCTCCGATGAACTTGATGTATTGGGTTTACATGGCAAGGTGTTGGTAGTTGGGAGGGTGCAGGGGTGGCCTCTGTGAGAAAAGACCAGGAGCTGCACCATCGTTGGACACAGCTACTTCCAGCCATCTGCTAGATGGATCCACTGCAGGACACAGTCGAGCCAATCGGCGATGCTGGGGGTGCCTCTGTGATAACATGTTTAGGAAAGGGTAAAAAATGCTGCACAGCAGCTGTGAGAATGAGGAATGAGAAAAAATGGGGGAGAAACAGCCCTGCAGACACCAAAGTCAGTGAACGAAAGAAGGAAAATAGATGGTCCAGGCGCCACAGCGGAGAGTCCGCTGCAGCCCACAGAGATGACCGTGGTGAAGCAGGCTGTTCCCCTGCAGCTAGTGGAGGACGACAGTGAAGCATATGTCCACCCTGCACCCTGTGGAGGACCCAAGACCAGAGGAGGTGGACATGCCCTGAGGAAAACTGCAGCCTGTGAAGAGCCCACGCTGAAGTAGGTTTTCTGGCAAGACTTGTGACCCATGGCAGACCCACGCTGGAGCAGTCTATTTCTGAAGGACTGCATCCCATGGAAAGGACTCACGCTGGAGCAGTTCTTGAAGAACTGCAGCCTGTGGGAAGGACCCATGTTGGAACAGTTCATGAAGGACTGTAGTCCATGGTAGGGACCCCATGCTGGAGCAGGGCAATAGAATCAAGAGGAAGGAGCAACAAAGACAAAGTGCTATGAACTAACGGCAACTCCCTTTGCACTGCACCACTCAAGGAGAAAGAGGCAGAAGAGTCAGAAATGAAGGAGTGAAGCTGAGCTTGGGAAGAAGTGAGAGGAGGGGGTTTTAGTTTTGGTTTTGTTTCTCACTATCCTACTCACTATCCATTTTTAGCCAGCAATAAATTAATCTTCCCCAAGTCAACTCTGTTTTGCCTGTGACAGTAATTGGTGAGCCATTTCCCTATCTTTATCTTGACCCACGAGCTTTTTCATCTTATTTTCCCCACCCCATCCTGTTGAGAAGGGGAGTGAGAAAGGGGCTGGGTGGGAATCTGGCAGCCAGCCAGCCAAGGCCAAATCTACCACATATTTCTAGTACAAGGATACAAAAGAAAAAAAAATATTGCAAAAATATTGTCTGAGTCATAATTTAAAACCTAGTACTAATAGGAAAAATGTGTGAACTTGTACTACAGCACAACAGTGGCTTGGTTCTCCAAGATAATTCTAACTTCAGACAATAAACATGGCTCTTTAGACAAAAGACATGGCTCTTTAGACAATCTAGCAGAGTCATTTATTCTTTGGGATATCAGACAGGGAAAAGAGTTTATGATTAGATTAAGCATCCACCAGAAGTCACAACTATTGCACAAAAATAAATCTAGAAATACGTTTTCTTGATTCTAAAAGTGGCTCAGTGATAAAGCCTTGGAAATTGCAGCTAGGGGCAGGAGTGGTCATTATTTCCCCTCTCCATTAAAGTAAACATGAGAGTGTTGTGACAGCTGGGAGCACTGCCCAAAAGAAGGACTTTGCTTTTAAGTGAACTTCATAGGTTCAGGGAATTTGAACTGAGCATAGCATTTGATGCATTAATTGGAGCGCTTGTCAAATGTAACATTTTTAGTGCATGAAGATGTCTTCATTAATCATGATGATACTACATGTACGATAGCCAAAATGGAAAGAAAAGCTGAAGAGACCAGATTGCCATTACTTCAAACACCCCACAGGATGGAAGAGCTTGAGAATTCGGGCTTTATACTTCCCAGTTTGCAGGATGCTAAGAAATACAGGGCCATGTCCTAATTTTAGATGTGCTTTCTGAGCTCCTGCTGCTATTGTCTTTGGCAAGCACGCTGCCAAAGTTACACTGTGCACCTCTGCCTACTTATTCATACTTGGTAGTGTTACAGAAGGCAATCAAGTTAAAATTAATTTGAGCTTTTACACATAAGAGAGGCTGAGTCTTTTCTTCCTCCAGCAAAAATACGATTACGTTTTTCTGTTTCACTTTGTCCTACAAACAGGAGTCATCCATAAATTATAGCACCATAAAGGCTTGGCCTTTTCACATCCTGATAAAGCAGCCATTTGAAGAATGTCCTTCATTTCTTCAGCCCATTGAAGAGATGCTTTGCTTTTCCCAATGGGTCCTTTGACTCTTCAAACTCACTCTTTCAGTTTAGTTGCTTACCTAATATGACATTGATGTTTTCATTTATCTCATTCGTGGTAAGTGAAAGGTTTTGTCGATAGGGATTTGGCACATCTTAAAGTTTCAGTAAGACTTCTTTTCCTTTTTAATGAAATCATTTCCTAATACTCGGTCTTTTTATAGTTGCACGTTGAGCTGACAAGAAATTGCTTCTCCTCAAGGTTCCAAAGACTTTTCCCAAGGTAGCTACAACTCAATCAACACAGAAAACAGTCTTGCAAAATATTTTTGCAATTTTAAAGGGCTAGAGGTCTCAGTAGCCCCTTGCTATGATGTTAAGGGGTGATTCAGAATCTGTAGCTGCAGTGTGCCAGATTCAATTATAAAAGAACTCAATGCAGGTCAACAAAATTCTCTTAAAAGTTAGCTTGTTCCCATATGCTTTGTACAAAGTATTGCAACTGAAAAATACAACCTCTTCAGAAGGCTTGAGAAGGAAGTTGCCTGCTAGAGTGAGCAGGAATCATGTTACTTACAGGGAAACAGATGCAGTTGTAGAATCAGGGAGGTGATTAGCCTATGTGTTCAGCATTATCATGGCAAAGGTTGCCAACTGATGCTGTTTGACAGTCCCATGAGAGTGAACACCGGCATGGAAGCTACCAATGATTCTGCTGGGAGCACTGGAGGCCTGCTCACGGTGACCTTGCGCACAGCTGCAGTGGCCCATGGCTTTCAGAGGGAAGGGTCTACGCCAGCCCGATGGAGTGCCCCAAGGCAAAGGCCAGAGGGGAGCAAAGGGACCAGGAAAAGAGGGTGCTCTGTCTGGCACACCAGGTAATGGGTGGCTTCCTTGCATACCCCAAACTGTCTTTTCATGTCATGCATTGTCACCTTCAAGACATTATCACTGAACAGTGTAGGTGCAGCCAAAAGAATCTACTAAAAGGGTCAATGTTTTATTTAAGATCATATCCTCACAGAAAAACTCGCTTTTCATCCTTCTTCAAGATACTTTGTAGTACTTTATTGAACACCAAGGCATGGAAGCATTCTTACCTAAGTTACATAGGCATCAAATTGAGGCATGGAAGGACCTAATGTTCCTAAACACAGGAATCTGTTTAAGATATTACCTATTATTTCATGTGCCACTCTTCTAATGCATACTCCATCCTTCAGCCACACTGGAGCCATTTCTCAGTATACGAGCAGATGCAGCTTTGCCTCTGTCCTTTGCAGCAGCCTAATTCTAGAGCCAGCCACAGAAGAAGCCTATAAGCCTAGGGGATAATTGATTTGTGCAAGTTTATGGCCCTAACAAGACATTTCACCAGGCATGTTATTGCAGCATGCAATTCTAGTCTTTATGTACACACTATGATCCTAGTGATGATTTTAGCACATTGTACTAGTCCAGCTCTCATTTAGGACTTCTCCACTGCTAGGGAAAAACCTTAGGGAGAAAATTTTTCAGCTTCTTATGAAACAAATGAGCTTTCTCCTGGAGGCAAAAGGAAAAGGAAAATATCTTGACATTTTTGTAAATACATATTCATTAACAAATTAAATTAACCTCAGACTATGCAACTCATGTGAGCAAATAATCTTGTGTCTGAAAATCAAAGGACACCTTTGAAAGCTTGGTGTTATACATCAAAGTTGAGCACCCACCACATCCCAAGCACTGCCACAAACCACAAGGAAAGCTGGTCCCGCTGTTCCCATCAGCTCCTACCTGAAAAGGTGAGTTCAGAAGCTGCTACTCAAAATGGAGAGTGTCTGAGACACCTACTTGTTCTGGGGGATGATAAGGAAGCTGGAAAGGGTTGTCACGGGTTGCCTTTTCTTTTTTTTCATGGGAAAATAGATGGAAATTGGGGTGCCCCAGAACACAGTCCCCCAGTCAAGGTCTGGTAGTAGTTAGATGTAAATGACAGGCCAAATTACCATTTTATCTCCTCATTTTGTTTAAGATTAAACAGAAACTATGATCAGATCTTTATTGTGATATAAACACATGCCTCATAGATGATCTGACAGATGGTACTGGTTAAGCATAGCAGTTAAACTGGCTGTGCTTATACAAATAGTCAGACATGGCAACTGGTCTTTTGCAATCTTCCAACACACACAGACTGTTTCTTCCTTGATAAACTCATATGCTAAAATAAAATGTATGTCAATTTGCTGCCTGGATTTTCCATCTCATCAAATGTGGGCATAATGGTTTTCCAGTCAAGATACCTAAACTACCTTCGTTCACTCTTTGCAAAGCTCGCAGAAACAGACAAGATTATTTTTGAGATACGTTATTTCATGTTCTGAGAAAACAGCTTGCTGAGATGTCTAACAAATTGGAAGACTTAGTAGATTTTGTCTACTGAATCTGCAAGCTAGGATAACAGAAACATTTTATTTTACTATGTCCCTACTTTCTTATTAGTGGCCAGATGCTTCCCAGAGATGTACCGAGGCAGTTCTTATTGAAACCAATAGGGGCTGCCTGCGTCCAGGGGTAGATGTCCTTGCATTTTAGAAATAGTATACTAAGGGAGAGGGACCCATATCTGAGTATGCCAAGGATTGTGTGGGAAGAGTCTTAGTCCATGCTATATTAATTCAAAGGCACAGAATTAGACAGAGTTGACTAATTTGTTCTGGATTTGCTTGAATGTTGGGAATGTCTCAAAGAAATACACGTGCTACTTGTATACTTGTCCCCAGAACAGTTAGCTGGTTTCATCATTATTTAATCAAAGCAAAAACAGCACTAATCCAAAGAAAGAGAGAGAAGCAAAAAATAACAGAAGAAAAGTTGCATGCCTTCTTTTGGATGTTGCCGTGGTTTGATCCCAGCCAGCAACAAAGAACCACGCGGCCGCTCGCTGACTCCTCCCTCTCCAGAGGGATAGGGAGAAAATGTGATGGGTCAAGACAAGGACAGGGTGCCACCAATTATGGTCACGGGTGAAAAACAGACTCAATTCGGGGAAAAAATATTCAATTTAATCAGTTATCAATCAAAGCAGAGTAGGATAAGGAGACATGAAAAGCAAGGTCTTAAAACACAAATGAGTACCCTTCCCCCATCCCTCCCTCCCTCCCTCCCTCCTTCCCGGGCTGGAGTCCCCTCGCTCCGATGTCTCTCCCTCCTCCCCCCTCAGCGACGCAGGGGGACGGGGAATGGTGGGTGCAGTCATTTGCCCAGAGATTGCCCCTGCCACTCCTTCATCCTCAGGCGGGGAGGGCTCCTCACACGCTTCCCCTGCTCCAGTGCAGGGTCCTTCCTACAGCAGACGGTCCCTCATGAACCCCTCCAACACAAGTCCTTCCCACACAGTGCAGCCCCTCAGGAACGCACCGACCCAACACGGGCTGCCCAGAGAGTCATGGTCTGCTTCGGGAGCAGGCAGCTCCCCTGGCATGTGGTCCTCCATGGGCTGCAGGTCCCTCTCTGCTCCTCTGTGGTCCTTCACGGGCTGCAGGTCCATCTCTGATCCATCCCGCCCGTGTAGCCCCTTCGCCTGCTACCAAAGCCCTGCCACACAGGTGCGCAGCAGGGAATATTGCTACTTTCCACCCGTATGCCTACTCCTTTCCAGCTAAGATGCAAAAACAAAACAGAAAGAGAGAAAAGAAAGGGAGGCATTTGTGAGGGGTTACCACTGGGCAGGACTGGCTCCCTGAGCACCACGGTAGTGGCAGTCTGTTCTCAAGCAGTGAAGTTTTCTCACTCTTATATTAACACTTTTTGCAGTCTCTCAAAACTTCTTTTTTGTGCAGAAGAGGTAGGATTTAATCATATGAATCCACTAACTCATCTGCCTTTCACAAAGCAATTTTTTCCCAACTATTTCTCTCTTGCTTGCTACAGGCTTTACTGCTCCCAAACATAAGGCAGACTCTTACCACCATCATTACCCGCCCTTTCCCTAAGAATGCAGAAATTTCGGAGGTCACCTGCCTCTGTGTTCAGATATGTTTTTGGCCATTCTTCCTGATAATGTGAAGTATCTTTTTCAATGGAGATCGATAAACAACACAGCCACTTCCAGATGTGCGTGGATAGCTACCCTTTTCAAAAATTCCACCTTCCTCCTTTTATATTAAGTGAAGAGAGATCCAAAGTCTCTGATCAGAATAAGAGGTGGAAGGCATCTTAGAAGAAGGCAGTTCTCAGAAGATACCAATGAATTTGCTTTATGCCTAGTCTGAACAAAGAAAATGTTGTCAAGATCAGTAAACAAATGAGAGTTGATAACAAGTATCTGTTTAGAAACATGAAAAATTGTCATATACATGCAACAAAAAAAGCAAGAGGGAATGACTGGAGAAAGAGACCTTATTTATGCCATTCATGTGGAAACCAGGAGTTGCAGCAAAACGCTCACTATTCCCCAAATGATTTGCTTTGGGATGAACTCTAGAAAAGCATCTTGGAGTTTGTTGTTGAATGTAGCCTAAATGTTCAGTAAAAAAAATACTGCAGATTAAGATACATAAATCATTTCCACTTAGCCACCCACTTACATTACCAGGGAAAAAAAAGTTGAGAAAAAATACGTTTGTAAGCAGCAGAAACATGAATGTTTGAATCAGTTGCCTGGTTTCTTACAGTTTGTGCCTTATGAGGGAGGTACTATGAGATTCTCTACTGTCTAATGAAAGATGAGCAATCTTTGTCTCTATAATAGCACTGATAGGGTCTGTTCTCCTACAGACCACAGAATTGCATTAAATTTGCAGGAATGCAGTATATTCGCATTTTCCAATTTTTGTCAACCTGGTTGAAATCGGCAAAAAATGTTCAAGAGTTACTGGAACAGTGACAGGCATGCAACCAGGTACATATGTGTGTATGGCATGTAACTTTACAGGCTTTATTTCCTTATGAAGCCAAAGCTAAAAATCTGTTGTATTTAAAAATTAGTTTAAGCTGACCTGAAAATAGATGGATAATCAAAATCTAGCTGGGTTTTTTTGTCCTATAAAATATCTGCGGGGAGTCAAGATGGAAGTTCTGATTAGATTTTGCTCTGTGAGAGAAAACAGGAGGTCAAGAAAAGTAAAGTCTTGAATGGCAGGTGGATTCAGATCTTCTGCTTAGCAGGAGTCGTTCTACTGTGCACAAATATAGTCTTTTGAATACTGATATGGCAAAAATGTTTACAGGCTGCAAGGCATCGCTTCCCACTTTTGAAGAATAATGGGATTTATATTATCCGTTAGATCAAGACACAGCCTAAGGAATGGCCACTAGAGAAATCAAATGGTAAAAGAAAGAACTGAAATACCCCTCTGAAAATCACACTAGTAATGCAAATGTCAGAGGTGATGTTTGTTCCACATAATTCATCCAAACAGTATATCTTTATGGTAAGGATTCTCAAGATAATATGCCTCTATTTTGTTTCTTTGTATATAAAATAATTTAGCAAGCATTCTTGTGCTCTCTGTAATCTCATTCATTACACTAGGCATAAATGTTTGAATGTTAATTAGTTCTGTGGTGTTTCACTTTATAACATCTACATCTGATTCTGTCTAATGTTTTCTGGGAAAACAGAAAGAATGATTAAAAAATCCTGTTCCTATGCAACAACATAGAGCTATTTGTAAAGAAACACACAAGCAGCTGCAGAGAATGTGTTTCAGTAAGCCCATTATGCAATGCCCAGAGACTGCCTTTGAAAGCAGAGCGCCGGGTAGCGGAGAACTTGGACTGCCTGACCGTGGTAAGGTATCTCCTTAAAGGCCTTTCAAAACGTGGCAGGAATATAAACATCAGTGTGACAGCAGGAAGATACAGTACATAAACAAGGAATTTAAAAGAAAGAGGTGACTCATCGTGATGCCTTTGGAATTATACTAAGAGTAATCTATCTTCCAAACCTGAATACAATAGTCAATTTTAAAACATAGAGGCCTTTTCTGAATGTGAAATCCGTCGCCCATCAGATACAGCTTTCAGCAGACCATGCCAAATGAAATCCAACATGTCATTTCCTAAAGAAATTAGAAATAATGCAATCTATTGCAATGTAATATAAAGCAATACAGGAAAAATGCTACAGAAGCTGGGAGATGGTGTCCTTCACTACACACTCTAGAACAAATCTCATGTACTATGCAGGATGAAAAATCTATTTCTGGTAGCTTGTCTTCTTTATTAAATGCATTCACACCTTGTCTCCAGACTTGCCTCCCAAAGGCCTGGCATCACAAATCTTAATCATGTGCACAGGGTAGCAAGGTTCCTAGATGAATATAATGCATGCAGCCCTTTTTCATTGAGATGACTGATCGCTAACCAAGGTATTTCAGGCAAAGTGTATCAACATGTTATAGTCAAATAACAGTTCTCACTGTAAGTGATGAAAGTAAAGAAAATGGGATACAACCATGTGTTTAATGTGAATATATCCGTATTCCAACAGCATCATTATTTTACATTACTGAGAAAGTGCCTGGGCTTAGCAGGTTATGAACTGGAGCGCTTCCTTTACTTGTGGCTGTACATCAGAGGAAAAGCAATGCTGTGTTTCTTCTGTTGGAACAGTAGTTCTTAAAGCGGCTAGATATCTCTCTAAACAATGTAAAACTAGGTGATTTATCACAATGTAAAGAGTCTGAGTGTTAACGCTGCCACAAGCGCTGGCAGTCTCCTTGGACTTTTTTTACAACAGCAAGAAATTAAGACTAAGGGAGTGTTGAACACAAAAATGTATGGAGATAATTTACCCTAACAGAAAAAGGGAGAGAGAAGTAAGCAGCGGGCATGGCTGTGAAGAGTGGTTTCCCCTGGCAGGTTCAGAACCTGCCCGTACTGTAAGACATTGTGGCTTCAAAACCCCTGGGGGGCATCCACCCTCCTGCCTTCCTGCTTGACAGGTCTGCATCCTTGAAACAATTCCAAAAGGGATATTCTGAGCCAGGAAAGCACTCGTTAAGGAGCGTTTCACCAATTTAAAAGACCTGGAGATTAAACAAATGCTGTTTAATTAAAATATTCAAGCAATTTTGATAAGAAATGCTGCTAAAGTAGTGCTTAGGGTTGTCCCAGACTGAGAAGCTATTAGCATATTTGTACTAAAAGAAGGTATACTTCCAATAATTCTCTTCCCTGCTTATTATTATACCTGAGTGCTACTTGTACTGGAATTAAATGTGTGCTTACTCCTCAGCAACTCATCTAAGTGCTTTAAAATTTATATGGATGTGTGTTTAGCATCATTTTTCCAGATGTGGGAGTATTTGAACAAACCTGACGGGCAGGATTCTGGAGAAATATATATATATATAACAAAAAGTGAAGGAAAACAAAAAAAAAAAAAGCTTTCATTCATTTGTTTTGGTTGCACCTGGGATTAACGCATGGCTCTCATTTTTACCAAAGTTATTCTAACAGTCTGGCTTTTATGTCAGCTACATAGTGGGTGCACACCTGGAGGGAAAAGAAAGACCATAGTTCTCATCAGCGTTCACTAATGGAAGGGGTCATGCTTTGTAACCACACTGTGAAGATGGAAGGTCATTCAAACTTTTGACTTCGAGGTCTTTAATATGAGCTGGGTAGTATGTGAGTCAGCTCAGCATCCAACATAGCTGCCTCTCACCCTGCTATCATCAATTCACACCCAGCCTTTGAAAGCTGAAAGAAGAAAGACAAAAGTTTTGATGCAATCTTTGCTAGCATGGGCTTTGGGGAAAAGCCTTTAAGCTGTACAAAAAAATAGCAAAAAACTCAGAAGGAGCTCAAATTCTTCTCAAGAAGAAATTGAATAATACCCGTGACTGCGTACTGGGAGGGACTGGGTGTTCAAGAAGTCTGCAGCAATGGGAAGGAGAAGGAAGATAACAAGGAGAGTAGCAAGGTCTAGAAAACCAAAGGGAGGGCATGATGGAGCTCATCTCTGGCATTCCTGAGCCTTCTTCCAGCTGCTCTGTATGTGAGCTCCTCTAAACTCCTTCAACTCTTTTTCAACAAGCTCTTCACTTCCAAAAACCCCACCCCACCTTATGCCATACCCCAAGTCACGGCAGACACAACCTCAGTTTCATACTGAAAAAAATACCTTTCCAGTAGACTGCAACACAGACCTCAGACTATATTTCAGATATTTTGAACTGAAAGCCACCTCCTCAGACACAAAAGGCAAATTATATCTCAGGGGCACTACTTGTGTCTCAAAGCAAACCCAGTGTATGTATGTTTACAGCCAGTTGGTCCCACCAGGGAAAAACTCTAAGCCATATGAATGTAAGACAGTTTATACCAGATAGCATTGGCAACAGGGATTGGTCCCTGCCTCCTTTATTTATCAGCATTAACAGAGCCACTGAGCTCCCCTCCCTGTCCCCGGGGTGCATTGCTGTCTGGAGAGGTCCTACCCTTCAGTGTTGGACCCAGAACAGGTATGGAAGCTTTCCCCAGTGAAGACGTAGTGTTGAAACCACAGCAATGCAAACCCCCAGCTAAATGACCAGGACTGACTCAAAGGGACGGACTTGGAAAGAGAAGACAGGCAGCCTCCATAATCTCCTTATCTGTGGTCACAGCTGAGATGGAAGTAATACCACTCGCTTCTGGAGAACTATTAGAAACACTCCTGGGTCTTCAGCTGCTTCCTAAAACTGCCTCCAGAAAGTTTCATCCTCTGTCAGAGATGCCCTTTTCCCTCTGCCTGCACTATCTTCCTCCCACCCACTTGCCATCAGACACCTCTGCTCTACAAGACTGAGGAGCACATCTGCATAACTGAATCTCTTCCCAGTATTAGAGAGTCAAGCAGCGGTATGCAGTCAGTAGCTTTGATTGTCAGGACATTGTGCCCTGTGAGCAGTTGAAGCTTTCTGATATCTCAGGAAAGACTAATGGGAAGGGGGTGCAAGGGTGGAGCAAAAGGGCCTAAAAGCAGGACAAATTTGGAAAAAGAAAAAGAGAAAACATTGAAGAAAAAGAAAAGTTGTTGGTCATAAAAGAACACTTACCTTAAAACTTGTTTCAGCTACCGTGCATTCCCTAGACAAGGACTACACGTTACATCTTTCCTGTTATCTCATGTGCCTATCAAACACTAGCACAGGAAAACACATCTAAGCCCTGATGTACATGGTGATGTAAGGCCTTCATCCAAATCTTTGCCTCTGAACATAGATAGAAACGTTCGTAGACAGAACTCCCTGGAGCTACCAAAAGCCTTGGGTGAGGCTATTTCTTGTGTAAGTTCGTTAAAAAAAAATCTATATTAATTTAATCATACAGATCTAAACTCCTTGGTCTTCATCTTGTCTAAATAAACACAAGAAGATAAAGAGAGGCAGAAACCAAAGTGCAAATCAAAACCCAATCTGGCCAAGCACAGGGTTATGTAACAAAGATGTCGTACATTATAATCAGCACTTCAAACTGCATTGAATTCCCAGTTGTTGGTTTGAAAAGCAGTGTATGTATTTTTAATAACATTATCAGTGGCTGACAATAGAACACAAAAGACTGGTTTATAAATCTTGCTCTATTCTATTTGACCATGGAGGTCAACTAAAGTCAAAAGGGATGGGACATGCTCACTTGTCCACTGACTGCATGACTTATAAAGTGAATTCTTCTGTCTACAAATGCTGTAGAGGCACAAGAGACAATTGCTGAAAGAAAAACTGAAACAATATTCACTTATTGCTGGCAGCATGCATTAAAAACCAAGATTTTAGAAGCACCTAGAAAAGAAGTGCTGCCTTGTGCAACTGATGGTGTGAACTGTGAAGCTGTTGTTCCTTTACTCATCTATTCAATGTCATGTACAGTCTGGCAACATGAGAGAGGCTTATGTCTGACACAGTCACGCCACTCAAGTTGCAACAAATAATGGAATTGGCTTCAGCACATACCTACCTACCTCCATTTGTGATTTTCAGTTACTGGCATTGCTAAACATTTCCCATTCAAATTTTGCATTTTCCCATGCAAAGTTGTGGAGACTCAAAAGTGTGTGCAATGACTGACAAAGTCCCAACAACTGCTAGAAAAGATCACTCTAGTCATTTATTTGTGATGTGAGATCCCATTTGCAGCCGAGCCGGCAAGAATTTTCTTGCCTATGAAGGTGCTTGCATCTCCTTTTGCAAACCACATTTAGAGTGCTAATCCCATGATTTTCTGAGCAAGTATTTAGCAAAAATGATTTATCAAAAATGTATTTAACTTCTGTCCTGATGAAGCCAGCATTTTATTAAGAAAAAAATCTGCACATCTACAAAAGGAGATATAAAAGTGGCCTACTATTGTTTGCCTTGTAAAAATTAAAACATGTAGAAGACTTGGCTTAGATGATCTACTTAAGAGAAGTTTGGATAACACCTGTTCCACCTTCATAAGTCAAATAAAAATTATGATCAATGTTATCCAGTCAATTAAGAACTGGAAATTATGATAATTTATAAAGTAGACATTCTGAGCGTACACTAGGAAACACAGCCTATAAGCTTCTAAATGCGACCCAGAGAGGCTGTCTTGCCCTGTATCCTCATTTTTCAGGAAATTCATCATGTATTATATTAGCCACAAAGATTAGTAATACTAAAACTTCACTAAACTAGATTTCATAGTAGGCTTTTTAGGTGCCTTACCATCCTGCTTTACAATCTGGTCATGAGCAACTAACTTCTCAGAGGATAACAGCCACCGAAGTTCTCAAGAAAAGTTTGGACGGCCATAAAAAGGAGATTCCATCATCATCAGAACCCAAAACAACAGCATTCAATTTTACAGCACAAATCTTTCCTCAGAAAGAGACTGATTCAAAGCACAGTTGTCTAAATGAGGACTTGACTTATGTTAAAAGATAATTTCAACCTCCTAGACTTTAACAGTAGAAATTAAAATGTATAGAACTCTTGCACAGTTTTTGTTGTTGAGAACCACCATTTGATGGAGTAGTTATTCCCTAGAGTGAGAATGAAAAGTAAATCACAGTACTTCAGTGGGACAACAAAAGCCAAATCTGACCTAAGTGACTTCAGGGCTTTTACAGATTTTCAACCAGCATCTGTGATAAAAATTATATCTACATCTACTCTTGTTTATGCAAAGGCAAAATGAAGTTTTAATATAATGAATGCTAATGTTGGCAGATAACAAAGAAATCAACTTCATAAAGGGACCCTAATGGGGTTGGACTAGATGATCTCTAGAGGTCCCTTCCAACCCCTACCATTCTATGATTAATGGCAATGAAAATGTAGGAAACATCCCAGATAGTGGGATGGCACGTCTTGACAAGGGAATGTTACCTGGCCACTGGCACCAGTTAGCCACAAGGATCACACAGCCATCAGAGAATTAACGAAAAGTATAAAAACCTTTTGATCATGATGTAAGCTGAAATAATCACTCATCTATGATTTTATTAATTGCTACTCCCTTTGTTCTATGCTATGTAATTATAAAAATCAGGTATTGTTCAACGTTCTTCTAATAACTTAGCAGTTGGCTGGTATCACTTCTTAATAAAAGAGAAATAGCTTATCATTTAGGAATCAGTTATAAACCTCATCTCCAGTCAGCCCACGCTATTTCCTGGAAGATAAGTGGGACACCAAACGACCCTAAAACCAGAGGAATAGGATACCATCCTTCCTGTGGATTAATGATGACAAATGCAGCCTGTTGGGGTAAGCCAAAAGACCTGTCAGGGTCTGAAATTAATTGTCTAGTTGTGGAGCACCTGGCGCCTGTGCATGCTGTGGTGCATTGTCATGTAGGTGAGAACCAAACCCAACACATGATCTGCGCTTTATTTTTATCCTGTTCTGTGCCCATTGATTTTGTTCCCAGCTTCACCTCCACAATGTTCATTTTAAGTGCTGTACACCGTACATTTCTTAAAACTAAATAAATACAAAGGAAGATTGATTTATCTCTCAGGTGACTTCTTTTATGGCAGCGTTAGTGCTCTGTCCAAACAGGCAGCGTCACTCATACAGGCACAGGTTTGTGGCATTATGCCATTCGTGGCGTTTCAGAAAGTCACAAGAGGCAAACCGTTCCACCTGTCTAGCCCGACAAGCAGCATCCATCAGTCAGGGATCATTTGGACCTAGCGCCATCAGGGATAGGATGAGAAAAACTATTCATGGAATAAAGACGAATTGTCCTCCAGGGTTAGGGACATCAAAAGATGGGAAAAGGAAATTGAGATCTTTACCAAGCTGTTTTAGACATCATAAGTAAACTGCTCTATAGATACATGAATACATTCGCCATAGGAACACTATAAACCTGGCTAGCTTGTTTTCCCCAGCTGGCTGGGCTCAGGGCTGATGGCATGGGTCCAGCCAGGGAACCCAGCAGCTCATGCTGGGGCAGCCAGGGCAATGCCTTGTGCAGAAGCAGCCTCTCACCACCCTGCTCCCATCTCTGCCTGGGATCAGATTTTTCACTGGCACTGCTCCCTGGCTCTGCCCTCCAGACAATTCATCTCACCTGCCCTTCCCTACTCCTGAATAGAATACAGTTTCCAGCTGCAATGCAAGCTTGTAAACTCATCACACTGCTTTATAGAGAGGGGCAGGAGAGCAGATTGTTATGGACAGGGTATTTTTTAGCATTAAAAGGTTATGAATTAGTTTTCTTTCTTTTTTTTTCAGGTGAAAGGTTGGAGGAGGGGATGAGTAAGTTGATTTAGAGTTCAGTGTTAAGATAGCTGAAAATAGGTTTATACAATTGAAAAACAAACAACCAGACACAGCATTCCCTAGGACATATCACAGCCCCGATATTGCTGAGGGCATGAAGGGAGGGAAATTTCTTTGTTGCTACAGCCCATCGCCAAGTACTGGATGTTTCTACTCTGGTAATATTCCCAACAGGTCTGTCTTCATGATGACATGGATGCCAAGACCAGCACGTGCTACACCAGTAGGTTTTGGTGAAAATGGTGAACTGCTTTAAATACTGTGCTTTCTAGAGTAAGGACCTTCACAGCAGCAGGATGACAGAGCACCATACAAGGACCAACATGTGAAGTAATTTTAGTGCCTTTTCTTTCAAAAGCATGAAAAAAGGTGAGGCTTTTTTTTTCTTTTTTTTTAACTTTACACTTGAGTTGCATTACCTCTTCACACAAGGAGGGCAAACAAACTTTTCACCCTAGATTCCCATGTGTGACCCTATAGCTTCAATTTGGGGCACTAAACAGGTATTAAACGTTGAGGAGGGAAATTTCAAAGTTTTCTGCGGGAATGAGATGACTCCTTTGTACTTAATTCAATATGATGTATATTTGTGTACATATTTAAGACCCCGATGAAGTCCCAAGAAGAGTAGCTATTTACCAATGTATGGTCACAGATTGAACTGTATTGTAATATTCATTTCATAGGATCATAGAATATCTGAAGTTGGAAGGGACCCATAAGAATCAAGTCCAACCCCCTGATCCTTGTAGGACTACCTTGAACTAAACCATGTGACTAAGAGCATCACCCAGATGCTTTTTTTCAAGTAGAAATAAAGCAATTTTATTGTGCTAATAAAATATGTCCAGAATTCTTAAAATAGTTTCACAAGGGGTTAGTTTTAAGACTTAAGACTTTTAAGATTTAAGACTTAAGTCCCAGAAGGAAATTAGCATGTGAATTTTAAATGTAAAATCAAATACACTTTGAGAATAAGGATGCTTTCTTGAACTAGTTCATTGTCAAGCTTGTGGCAAACAGTGAACTGGAGAATGGCACGATGGAGAACAGCAAGTAAAAAACAATCAAAATACCTCCGGTCTTGCTTTCTGAGGATAAGCATAGCATCCTTTGCACTTCACAAGAAATGGAGAAGGACATGTCTAGAACAGCAGTTCAGGAGAGGTTTTCCTCCAGGTCAGTTATTGTACAATTCACATGTTTTATTGCACTACTAAGTAGATTACTGACATTCTCTCTCATGTTATTTGCTAGTAATTGCTCCTTTTCTTTTGCAAATAATTGCTCCTGTTCTTTTTTACAATTTTCTTGCCAGTTCCTCAGTGTTTCTATGCAAGGAGCGAAACAGCTTCATTGCTAGTACTTCATGTAGCAAACAGCCCTCAGTTACCAAACACCTGCACCAAGAGCTAAGCAGTATTGTTGCACCAGCATGATATTCATAGAACCCATTCCTATATAACTATCTGTCTTATCATAGAAACTACAGTCTGTGTGTTTTGAATGCTAGGCTTTGTTTTGCGAAGGGTATTTTTGCATTTATTTAAGCAGAAACTCAAGATACCTGACAAATGATACTAACCATCTGGCTTTAAGATGTACTGATTTCCCAGAGGACTGCTAGGAAAGTAATCTAACATCATCTCACACTTCAAAAAATGCAGAGCGGGACATCTGTCTAGCCTATTTTGTATCTGACATTGCAGTCACACATATAAGAAGTACAAGGAGCTTATAATAGTAATAATGAGACTTCAACAGGTCATGGTTTGTCACTTCAATTTTGGTGTAAAAATTTGTTGTAGAACAAGAAAGTTCTCTTTCACTGATCACTTTGTTGTGCTTCCGCAAAGCTTAATTTATCAAACTGATCCAATAATATATGCCCCAAAAACTTCAGCCTTATAATTACCAAGTTATTGGTCTAATGTTGGCTGTGGTAATGTTACAAGAAGGGTGTGCAGGCTTTGTAATCAAATTTTTGACTGAACAGGCTTATGAAGAAGTTATATGAAGAAATATCATTTTATTGAAAGATTACTTTGAGATTTTGCATCTGACCTGAAATGGACATAGATAAGTTAAAATGTCTAAAGCCATTAGGAGCATATAAAGTGACATATAAAGCTTAAGGGGGATAGCCCGACAAAAGATGGTACTTTACACACATGAATATAAGTGGTGGAAAACATGATAGCACAAATCATCAACAACAGATTAGATTTCACCTGCACAACAGTCATTCAAAGCCTGATTGGTTGCCTGAAGAAGACGGCTTGAGTCATTGTTTTAAGTTTGTTTTAAGTTGAGAGGCATGAATAAGGAAAAACAAAACCTGTTTCTGTACTTCAGAAAGAAATACAATAGTGGGCCATGTCCCTCAGTCCTTCAGAGCCCTTTGATGTAGGACAAGTCAAATCTCCTGGTTAAGGCTGATGGTGGTACTGTGCTAGGGGACTTTACACAAAAGCTCAAAGTGAAAATAGAAAACAATGCGTTTAAAGGCTAGAAAGTCACCAACACAGAGTAACATGCATTTCTCTGTTATATATTAATGCACTGAGATCGCTGAGGCAAACAGCCTCTAGCTCAAGTAAGCCACAAAGGTCAGACAGATCTCAACAGCAGTTGAGCCCGTTTCCTGAACCAGTCTGTAAGGCTAGCCCAGAAGTTCCTTATGCACAAAAGTCATAATTGCTGAGAAAAACACTTTACTGATGCTGCTGTGACAGTGCAGCAAACACATGGTATGTCTGAGAAAGGGTTAGTAGGACTGGGCTCCAAGTAAGTCCCACTGGCCATGTTCCTACTGTCAACTAAAAAAAACTTGAGGAACAATCCCTGGCACCAAGAACAAGTGGCAATAGCTAGCTCACAGCCAAGCTGCCAACACCTACATAAATTTGGTCTTAGAAAGAGCCATCTGGAGTGGTCCAAAGCAGAGCTAGGGTGAGAGCTGTAAGTCACACAGGGATCCAGTGCTCAGAGTCACTCTGTCTACCACTTTTATTTAACTGCATAGACATAGCCATCACCATAATATTCCGTAGTGCAGTACCTGGCTAAGCAATACGTGGTGTTTGCTTTGTGGGCCCTGAAAGCGGCCTTTGGACAACCAGTTCACAACCTGTGATGTACATCACAACATTATCCCTCTTCAAAGAGAGGGAACTTCATTTATTACTGAAGTCTGATCTGAAAGTTTTTTTTCTTCTTAACTCTGCTGTTCCTGTTCAACCTAATGTTACATGGTAATTGTGAAGTGATGACATAAATTAATACTACTGTTCTGTGGCCATAGTCTGACTCCCAGCCCACCATTTCCCCAGATCCTGTTATGTATATAAAGGCATTTTGTTATTCCTAGTCAGGCAAGTTCATCCACTTCTACAATTTAAATTAAGAATGGTCTAAACAATTAGACCATTACTGTTCCCTAATGACCTAACCTGTTTCAAGTGTAAACACAAGAAGAAAGCAGGTCGGTCTTAGTTTCATTGATTTTTAATGACAAAACATGAAATATCCTCTAACCTAGTTTGTCCTTTCTTTTTCAGATCAATAAGAAATCAGTGATAGCTTTACTTTTAGCAAACAGGGATTGTGTTCATGAAAACATTTTGCTGCTCCAACTTTGATCTTACTGAATGCAGTAAGAATTAGGTCACTTGACAGGTCTTTTCTTTTTAATTGAAATCAGTGAAGCTGATCCTGGCAGGTAAGACTAATTGGATCATTAAATAAGTAGCAATATTTTTAATGATGAGATATCTTCTATTCTACTTGGAGTTCCTTCTAAAGGAAATGAGTTTGAATCCAATGTATAGGAGAAGTTGCTCCTGAAGAAATTTCTTCTATGAACTTTGAGGAAGATACCACAGGACTTGAAATTCAGCCTTTTATGGTCATCGGCATTGCAAGAAATCTGAATATGACTCTAGCACATCTTCTCCATGCATGTAAGCAGAGGCAAATGCACAAACACAAGCAGATATTGTGCCTCCTGCATTTAGGGATTAATCCTCTTGTGACTGAAGTTAACAGCCCCATATCTATGGACCAGGCAGTCTGTCAGCTGTGGTGTTCTTCAATATGTCTTCTCAGGTCCCATGCAAAAGCTACGACTTCAGTACAAGCTCTAGATTGAGTGAATCAACAGGTAATGCATAAAGCTGATCATCACAGTGGTGGTGGCTTGTTTTATATGTCAACAGAAATAGTCCAACAAATACCAACCCATCAAGAAAATTTGTATCATCAGTCACCTAAATGATCATTTAGATATAGAGAACATAACCGTGTGTATGAAAATCATAGCTAGGAGATAGATCTCAGATCTTGAGGCAATACATGGAATCCTCTCAGACCATGAGACACTAGATAAAATTCAACCATAATAAAAATTTACCTCCATGCCCCTAGGAAAATTTGCTGAGAAATAAGTTACATTATCCTTACCTAAAAAACTTTCAAGCAGTTCTATACAAGGGCTGAAATGAACTGTAATGTTACCTTATATAACTGAATAACTGCAATAGCTTTCTGTCCATTTTGCTGCCCTGAAGGAATAAGTGTGTATAGCCCAATTCAATTTTATGCTTAAAATCTAAGCAATCAACATTATTTATAGACTTTTGAAAGTGAAGGGATATTCACTATTTTTGAAAGGACTCTGTAATTACGCACTCATTTATGCAAAATTAGCTCATCTTGCAGGAGAGCAGTTATTAGTGGAATGAAAACCATAATGCTAAGTAAACAGCTATAATCACATCGGCACAAAACCCAAACACATTTCAAAAATTAATAGTTACAAAAAATAAAATAAAATAAAGATAACTGATATATAATTTTAGAAGTATATTCCTGTTGTCAGTTACAAAACAACTATCCACAATGTAGGTAAATCAAAGGAAAACACATACACAAATAAAAGGTCGGAACATGTTCAAAGTGAATAGATTATTAAAAATAAGCCAGAAGAAAAAACTGTGAAAAATCAGTAGTAAAGTATTTATTATGTAAAGTTGCAAAATATAGGGTACATATTTATTCTGTCTTGAGTGACTGAATAACAGCATCTATCTCAAGGAGCTATTTTGCTAGAGCAACATAATCCACATGGGGCTTAACAGCAGAATTCAGGTATCTGAATGCAGGTACCTAGTGCCATAAAACTGGAGGCTGGGCGATATGGAATAGGACCTCTGAGAGTCTTTTACCTTTCTCGAGTGTCCCCTAGGTGCCAGGTGGGATCCCCAGGGGCATTTCAAATGGCACCTGACGCCTATCTGTGGACAACCAAATCCAGTGCTGAAACATAACATTGAACACTTTGGGTGGCTTTTGGATCACAGGGTAGAGTTTCTAAATATGAGCTGGATGTCTAAGCTCCCATTTTGGTCCATAGAGACCTAATTAAGGCAACTGGAGCTTCAAGAGTAGTTCAGCTCACCCTAAAGCAGACACCTATATCTGGATAGCTGTGTATCTCCCAGACTCCGCAGGCTGTATCAGCCATACAGATTAATGGATAGTGTGAAAAAAAGAGACTACTTGCAAGAATTTGAAACTCTCTACTGCATTGGGTTTTGTTACTTGGTTTTACTGTCAACTTTGTTTGGGAACGAAAGATGTGGGGAACTGTATCTTTAGAAAGCCTTGACCTAGACCAGCTGGAAACACACGCAGTATCCAGATGCTCATTAACTCTCATCAGGACAACACATCATGCTATGAAAGGACAGAAATGTCCAGCTGAATCACACCACAAAGCTTTCGCTGGAGAAATGCAATCGATGCCAGTGTGGAGCCAAGGTAGCTAATTCAAAGCCCATTAAAATTGTCCTAGTTTGAGCTAGGACAGAACCAATTTTCTTTTAGTAATTTTACTTTTCAGTTAAGTCTCTTCTGAGACACTGCACTCTCTGAAATTAACAACATGTTTTTCAGACAGTGGCTGCTTCTAGGAGCGATAAGGCTCGAAGTTTATAGTTACTGCTGCAATAACTGTAGGAACGGTGCGCAGAAAGGTTCTTGCTTATACTTATTCCTATGGAAACCAAGTTGATGCTTGGTTCAGCTCACCTTCTGCATCGGAACAGAAAGAGCAAAGAAGGGATGACACCTGTGACCCTCCTGCTGGGAGGAGCGGGCCAGACAGGTGACCAAACCTGACCAAATGCAGTATTCCATCCCATACGCATCATACTCAGTATAAAGTTGAGGGATCACGAGGGTTAAGCTCTTTTTTTTTCTATAGCCAGCATCCAAGGAGGACTCTGTCCGATTCTTCTGCCTTCGATCCCAATCTGTGCGTTCCTAAATCCAGCTCCTGCCTGCCGCTGAGTCCAGTCCAGAACTTTCCCGGGACACGCCCTGCAGCGTCCCGGTGACATGACCATCAACAGGGGAGGTTGATTTTGGTTTTGCACAATTTGTGTATATTTCATTATTTTTTCCTATTATCATTATACCCTATTATTATAGTCAGATTAAAGCAGTTTTAACTTTTCCAACCCGTAAGTCTTTTTTCCTTTTCTCTTTCACTTTTGGGGAGGGAAGGAGCTAACAAAGAACATCTGTCATCCGTTTAATAGCCAGCCCAGATTTAAACCATGACAAAAGTACATCTGTGTTAGTAATCCAAAAGAGGAGAAAGAGAAATAAATCTCTAAATACTATAGTTAAAATACCAGGAAAAGTTATGACTCCCCATAAATATTCAATAAAAGGCATCAATAATAAATGTCTCTTCATTTCTCCGTACATCTGAATCTGTAAGGTTTTATTTTGGAAAATTAAATCTACCAACTCCATGAAGGTTCATTGCTCCCTGGCGATCAGTGAGCAAGCTTGGCAGGCAGTGGTCACCAGGGCATGCCGGGGCTGGGAATGATCTCTGATGTGTGAATCCTCTTCAACTTCAATAGGAAAGACGAGCCTAAAATGTCAGAAGGTATATTAAATAGCAACTCTAACTCTTTCCTGGGCAACAAGCATGAAATTCCCACTGAAGTTAGAGTTGTGTGTATGTTTGACTACCTAGGGACTGAATGTGGCCCAAGACTCTTCATAATTTTCAACCAATGCTTGTAAAAGACCTTATGCTTTAGAGTATAAAACCCAGCTCCTTAGACTTCTTCAAGCTAGAGGCAGCTGCTATGCATTTAGCCTGAAGGCTGGTGCTCAGAAATACAGCCATTTGTATTCATGAAACATTTCCTTCCCTGCTGCAGTTTTGAAACTCCTTCTCACTTGCCTACCACTTTTGGTGGTATCCTGGACATGGAAGTGTTTCAACATCTCTCTCAGGCTCCAATGTGCAGGTTTAGGCAATTCTAGGGTTTGAATTCTGAATATGTGAGGCTAATGTGATGCTCTTTATTCAGAATGGTTTCAAAATGACTCAGAGCGCATCAGTTAGTTGCATTTCAGACTCCCAATTTTAAATACAAATAAGTATTTAGACTAAAGTGTTGCCTATTATTTGTATTAACGATTGACATTTCTTTATGGAAGCCATAGAAGACAAAACAAGGTAAAAGGTCCTTTATTCTAACACAAGGCATTCATCTTTTTATTCTTCAAAATGGATTTTTGTTTTGTTTTGTTCTGCTATTGGAGGAATAGTAGAAAACTAATTTCTCAGTCTATGCCAACAGGAAATTACCACGTTATATATTCCAGTTTATGAGGTATTCCAAGCTTGTTTCTTGTTTATGCTAGTGACAGGCACCATAAGAAGTCTGTGGAAACTCTGAAAATGATAATGAGAGCTCTGCAATTGCCTTTGCACTGGAAGATCTTTACCTGCTCCCCTCCCCAAGAGCACTTGTGTAACAGCCTGTAATGAACCATCCTCCACTTCTTCCTTTCAACATGCAGTCACTTCAAGATCTCTCTGATATGTAACATTATTAAAGACATTGTCTGAAAGCATGACCCTCATTAATCACCAACAGTTTTGATATGCCCAACGAAAAAAATATATCCAAAGAACTTTTTCACAGCTAGATAAAAGAACTGCCTTCTTCTCTGATAGGCCCAAGTATATTTAATCTGACTAGCGAAACAGCAAAAAACTAGTAATTGCTTCTGAATCACTCCTTTTCACATGAACAGCTAATTTGGTTTTGACATATAGATGGTAAAAGAAAAAGTTTATATTCAATGGTATAAAAAGAAACTGTCTTTTTTCATATTTCAGCCTGCTGCAATATTGATCGTGCCGGTATTGGGCATGAAGATGCTATAACGAATTACTGAACATACATTTTTTGTTCATATCAGCATGTGTTGTGCTGCAGAGCTGCAGAATTCTCTCATTTGTCAGCTGAGTTAGATATATCATCTCTTAGATGCGTTCATTCATTTTTCATCCTTACCAGTAACTTACACTGTTACTGTCTGCCAAAGCAGACAGCCTACCCATAATGTGAACATACATTAAATAAGACGTCCCATGCACTGTGAATGCAGTCCATCACCACTCTACTGTAGAGGATTTTGGTATGTAACGACACATGCATGTTTTAACCTCAAATGTATGTTTCAGTCACTGCAGAATCAAGACAAAAGCCTGATTCTGATCTAGAGCTAGAGTTAGGCAGTGTAGGTAAGCACTCATTTCAGAAGAAATTGAAGTCACCAACTTCATTACAAAAATTAATTCATGCAAAATGATAAGATGGAAAGTAGTTCATGACACCATTGAACATGACCTTGCTTACGTTAAACAAAGCACCTCAACCTTTGATAGAGAATTTACTGGAAACTCTTCATAGTCTGGATCCTGAAAATAGTAGGAGACGTCCCCATGCAAACCAACTCTCAGGAACCAGGTTTGGCACAGCTGCCATAGCAAAACAAATGGTAAAGCAAAGCACAAGAATGACCGGTTTTCAGTTTTGTCTCAAGTTGCACCTTGAAAAACCTGGTAGGATTTCTGGATCTGCCACTCCCAGTAAAGAACAGTTAAAACAAAGGAAGGAGAGCCTGGTAGGTTCCAGCACTGTTTCCATACTAGTTGCTGCAGCAGGCTGGGACTTTGTCTCACAGTCTTACCACCTCCTCCTACTCTTACAATAACGGCCCATGCCCACCAGAGACCCAGGTTCCCCAGTTCTCCCTGAGAGCTAAGGTTCATTCAGTGTCCCAACACTTGGGCATTTGTACACAAGCAGATATCATTGAACGCTTGCTGTTTTCAGGTTTAAGTGCATACACGTGAAGTTATATATCAACATTTGTCTCAGAGATACAGCATCAACTCATCAGCTAACTGAATGGCACTTGCAGTCCCAGACTGCAATAAAAGCAGGCTATTTTTATATACAGACAGCCTGAGCCTACAGACCTTTAGAGTCCTGGCACCACTGGCACTGGTGATTTTCTTAATAGGAGAGCAGAGCCTAGAGGGATAAAAATAAGTAGCTTTTGATTCTGAGAGATTTGACAGAAACAGACATGTCTGCTGTGAAAAATTCAAAGGGCGAAAATTTGTTTTGAAATCCCAGCCTCATGGAAATCCACATTTTCCATTAATTCGAATAAAGTCTTAATTTTGTTGCTGGAACTCATCTCAGCTGTTTCTCGGCTTACCCAGAGATACTTCCTCATCAGAGATGTTCAAACTTCCTACGATACAACTAGCAGTTTTACCCCTGGGGTAAGACCAGGGTCCCTCTTTATCCTTGTCTTTCTTACATAACCACTGCTGGGTTCTGTCAGACAGGACTAGAGAGCCCTTTTTTCTGAACTAAATGTTCCTATGTTCTTAGAAGATGAAAATGCTGCATGTTCTTTAACGCACCATTAACTCACAGGAATAGTTATCTTGCATCAGCACAGATGGATTACCCTTGTCCCACTGATTTTAATCACACTACGCAATCTACAAAAAGGTCACAATCAATTTAACCGGACTTCACTGGTACTCTGCTTATTCATGTTACGCTTTTAGATCTGTGGACAGCTCCTATGGTTCTTGACGCTACATTATGCTGAGCTACTCTGATCTTTTCAGTGAGGATGGTTTGGGAACTTGTTTGTCTTTCTGGACTCACGGAGGGAATTGTAGGACAGCATTCGTGGACCATTAGCTCTTGAGAGTGACCTAGCCAATGTAAATGGAAGTGGCATCTGAGGATAACTGGGCAGATTACTCTAAATATGAAGCATCAGCACACTTCGGTGAGAGCTAAGGATGGGAGGAGGTTAGCATCCACCAACTTAAACTTGCACTAGGCTCTCATAAGGCACTAATAGTTTGAAAACATGAGAACTGAAGAGAATCTGTTTTCTCCTCTAAACAGAAAACACAGCACTGGAAAGAAACACACGGGTCATGGTGGTGAAATACTCAGCCATCACAGGTACCCACACCATTCAATCCTTTTGCTGCTCTGATCCATCCAGAAAGTAATAAGCTCACTACTATCATTCTTAAAGGAAGGCTGTTACAGGGCCTCATTTCTTCTGATTTTCAGACTACATTTATTCATAGCCCCTGAATACACAGGAGTGAAAACGTCAGCACTGAGAGTTGTGACGGCTGGCAACTTGGAAACAAAAGGTCTTTGCTTGTATCTGGGGAGCCATTGGCAGATCCACGCCATTGTCTGCATGCAAAACATCTCACATACGGCATGGATGATAAAGTCAAGTGATATACCTCATGCCTGATCTCCAGAGACCTACATTAAGACGTATGCTTAAAAGTGCATGAGTAGAGGGAGTCTCGCTAGAAACGTTTAACTGCAGCTGAAACCCAGAATATGTTTCATCACAAAATTAATAAAGCAAACCAGCTGCTCGGGGGCTGTTTCTCCTTCAGCATGAATGGAAGCTCATCAGCCAGGGCAACAGTCTGACAGTTCTCGCTTCAGCCTGGTCTGACACATAAGGTCTGCAGAAGGGGAAAAAGGCAGGAGGCTGCACCGCTGCATTCACCATGAACAGACAGGAATGCAAAAGTCAGGGAGAACTAAGCATTGAGGCAAGGGGGAGCCTGACCTGTGAAGGGGCAGAAATGGAGTCCCAAATCTACTTTCCACTTTGTGCCTGTATTAGTCACTAGGTCATCTCTGGACAAAATCATGGATAATACCCTGATACCAGGGAGCATAAGCCCAAGTTCACCCCTTTGCAGTTCCCTAACCAGGGTCTGGGTGAGGGATGGCTGCCTGTCTCCCTGTGTCCCAGGCTTCTGAGCAAGCTCAAGCCCCCAGATACGGGTGTTAAAAACCACTGAACCTGTCCACATAAATCGTAGAGAACAGCGGTGGGGCAGGGAAAAGGAACGTGTTGAGTTTTAGCCTCCAAAGCTCAAAACACAACCTGGCTTTTCTTCTCCAAAGCAAGAGGGCTTCCAGGACAAGGAAACTGGGCTTGAGCCTGGGAGAGAGGCAGAGTTACACTTGTACTGGGACAGAGCCAAGGGTGCCACACGGGCATGGTGAGAGTGCTGGCATGTGGCAAGGATGCCCTGAAGGGCATCCAACCCTCAAAGGCTGTTGAGTTTTCTACCCTTTCAGTAGGCACAAGATAGGTAGTCGATTTCTCACCCTCTTCATT
This sequence comes from Steatornis caripensis, assembly GCA_013398225.1. Taxonomy (NCBI): domain Eukaryota; kingdom Metazoa; phylum Chordata; class Aves; order Caprimulgiformes; family Steatornithidae; genus Steatornis; species Steatornis caripensis. Next base: position 166,211 of record VZSC01011378.1, read on the forward strand.
CACCTGAATGGCCCTAACTGTTCAATTTGCTGAAAAAAACCCTACAAGTTCCAACCAACTATTTACCTTATGTTGCCACCTGATGTGATGATATAACATGACATACAGTGCCAGCTGCAGTCAGAGCCTATATCCTAAAATAACAACAGAATATGTCATGACATGAAATAATAGGAAATTATGAATTACAGATTAATACCTAAAAAGCAGTAACAGCTGGATGTGCAATCCTTTCTTCAATAGTTCTCATAGCACGCTTGTTGGAACATTTTCATGTGTTCAACATTAAGAGACACTGCACACTGATTCCCTTTGCAGTACACCAGAAGATGGCAAATCGCTTAGCTTTGAACCACAAATCCGTGGCTTCTGGAGCTTTTACTTTTTAATTGGTAGGGTACAGTGTGAAACTCTTACTGAGTATTTTCACAGTTCACTACATGTCGTAGACAGCACCAACACGCTAGATTTGATTTTGGTACAGACATTTCAAAGGCCACCAGGTTCAGAAGTTTGGCTTGATTTCAAGCAGCTAATACGAAGAGTTGCCTCTCCATTTCTTGCCTCAAGGTATGTTTCAGGGGCACTTGAAGTGTCTGCACGGTAACGTTGAGTTCATCTTTGCCTTTTTTTTCCCCTCTAGTCTGTGTAGACTTAGTGTACGAAACATGCCTTTTAGAGATATAATACTTTGAAGGATACATAATGCAAGTATAGGATCTTTCATGACACTGACGTTTTCCCATTTCACACATTTCACCTGAGTCATCTGGACAGCACAGAAGGGTGCAAGAAGCATAGAATTATGCTTACCATACAACAAAATGAGCTGCTATAAGATTTTTGGGGGAAAATAAAACGCTCCATATGTGCGCCAAAGCCAATAACCAATTCCATATCCAATTACTTTTTCAGGCAAAAAATGTCTTTGTACAGTTGCGGAAGTGAACCTACTGTATCAAACTTTAACGGATCAGCTGCACTCAGTCAACTGTTACTACCATAATGACATGACATGTGTTGCAGCCAGCAGTTTGTGGTCTCAGGTCACCTACTTTGGTTTAGTTCAAATGAACTACATGTATTTTTTCTAGCTGAACCACCCTACAGTCGTTGTTGAAACTGAAGAGGTCAAAACTGTTATTCATTACAAGCTATTTTAATAAAGAAGCATATTAAGATTAGGGGGTTTATATAAATATGTATAAATATATACATATTCCATTGAATAAATATGAAAAATAAACATGTTTCTGCATATGCAAATAGCATTATTGTGGAAGCTTACTCTTCAGTCACATACGCTTTTTTTCCATCATGTGTTTCAGATGATTTGGAGTGCAGAGTCATATAACTCTATCATCAGAGGGCTTTGAAATTTTGCTATCAATAATCACATTGGTTGCTATCAGTAATGCAGGCTTTAGAGGCATGTTTATTTCCCACAAGGTCTTTAATCTCCTTAATGATAATTTGAATCTTTGATATTCAGGGAACTGGAGAAGTCGGTCAACTTTGATTGCGTTCAATTTATGGGCTGCCTTGGCTTTTTCATATACTGATTATTTCCTAGCCCTTTGTAGGGTCACAGATATTATTCACACTAATATTATGTTCTTAGATCTCTCTCCTATGTTTGACATATCTGTATGAGAACCTTACATGCAGAAGTGCCATCTGTTCAAGTCACATGTAGAGCATTCAGCCTCTGGAGTTCAGGGAAATAAAGATTCCCATGTGCTCTGAAACATCAGTCTCCAAGTCAGTCCTGCTACAACACACTGTGACTGACTTTAAACCATATATGCAAATATATGCATATATACACTTAGCAAGTTAGCTTTGAAGAGGAAGGAGAAAAAGGAACTGTTATTTCATTCCAAGGACTGTACAAAGTTTGTAGCAAACAGATCAGTCATCGCAAATCTTCAAAATCTAAGTATTTTTCTATACAAAAGCCTTGCTGAAAGTAGGAAAAACATGGAATCCACCTAATCCTTTTATGGAATTTTGCTTTCAATTTGGGGAATAGGACCACAGATTCTGGATCTTTTCCTACAGCACTTGAGAGCTACTGTGTCTATAAAAGCGAGAAGAGAACAAAACAAAACAAAAGAAAACTTACTGACAATCCAACACAACAAAGGAGTTTCATAAACAGGCTTTCTATGAAAATGCTCTATCCACTGTTCTTTACCTGACAATCGAACAGGCTTCGTGCACCAAAGGTCAGGCCAAAATACTAAGAAATAAAATGCTATCTAAGTCAGCTGCAGAATTATGAAGACAAATAGGGAATTGGTGGCTTTGTCAAGTACTTCAGAAAAATGCTACCAGCTGGCATATTGAACTTTCTACTTCATGCCTTCAAGGATAACAAATAGCCTGTCACGTTAGCTCCTGCAATGTAATTAGCATTAATAGCTACATAAAGTAAGCAATTACTTTCAAAGCGTGATAGATGCAAGTATAGTTTCTTAACAATAACAACCAAGAGTTCCTATCTAAAACCACAGCCATTCATCTTGAATGACTCATGTAATATTACTTCTACTTTTCAACCAGTATAGGATGCTGATTCAACCCCAACAATGCCTTTGCTTTCACAAAAAAATAAAGTCCTTAAAGGCAATTTTCCAAAACAAATATTCTTAATCCTCCTCATAACGTGAAACAGACTGTCAATACAATCACACAAGAAGTTTGAAATGTATGGATTTAGTTCTCACTCTGTGGAAAAGTTTGGTCTTTGCACATTTCCCTTCATAAGCCTAAACGTTTGTGACAACCTTGGGAAATCAAGTTTTCTTTCACAATTATAGTTAACTTGTAGTATACATGTCTTGGTAGAGGTGCTAAATAAGGGTTTAAAATCATACAACAATTCAGCAAAAGTATAACCTTTCTTTTTTGTTACAAGTATAGAAACATTTGCATTGCATTTTCCAGTGGTTTCGAGCTTAGCTCTTAAAGAAAAAAATAATTGACTATACTGTATCCAAAAGTAATCAGTTTTTAACAGCATGAAAGAGATACTGATAATAAAGCTTAAAGACATACTAGAATATTTTTTGCCATATTCAGGAACGCTTTTTTGAATTAAAAATTTCTGCAATGCACACAGGCATTCACAGCCTAAAGCATCCAAACCCACTGGAACAAATAATTTCATATTGAGAAAATAGCAAAAATTCTATCCATAGTGTGTATATACAGGGTGCGAATGTCCTGGTTGCAGTTTCATTTCAGAAGGATCACTTAGAAGAAAAGAACTAACCCTGAAAAAGAATAGTGAAATGCCGATACTATCAAACATTAATCTGTTGTGAAGTTTAAGCAACTAGTAGATGGAGACTATGCTGGAAGACAGGAGTGATTAACTGGAATAGGAAATTTATCCTTCTAATAAGGTAGAGAATCTCTGTGGGCATTCAGTTATTTAATATATTCTTTAGACATGTATTCTGTGCGTTCTTTGAGTTCAAATACTCAGAATCTCAGAAGACCTCAAATCATATGGTTGCCTCAATGCATAACAAACTGAATAAGACATAAAAATTTCTGCAAAGAAACTACCATAGAAATAAAATGCAGAAATCCCTATTTTCCCATGAGGTGAATACCTGGTGTCTCAATAACACTGGAAGAGCAGCAGTAGTTTAAGACAATGCCGTTATTCTGTTTACTTTGCTGTTTTCTCTAGCTAATAGATATAGAACCTGTATGGACCAGAGGATGCTGGAAGGTTAACAAGTTTTATTGTTTTCCATGCTTTTTCTTAGTGGTTTACATATTTTTCCACTTCTTTTCAAACATTTTTCATAATATTTAAAATTACTTACTTATTTAATTTGTATATAATTAACCTAAATTGTTCCACATATTCATATGAAGGTAAGAGTAAAGTGCTTTGGAATAAACATACTAAACGTGCTTATAAAAGTATGTCTAACATATTCAAGAAAAAAACTGGAGGTAAGCATAGTGTAATCTTTCTGATAATAATCCTCTTATTCCCCAGACTCCTTGTGTTTGAGAAACCAAAGACAAGATTTTGAACAGCCTGTCACACACAAAATGTTACAATATACTAGAGAATCAACAGAGAGAGAACTTGATCTTTTTATTACCATAGAAAAACCCTCTGATGCTCCCAAAGAGGCTCTGCAAGGAAAGAGTAAACAATCAGCAGGGATTCCCTACCCAAGTGAAGTACCCTGTTTACGCCCATCCTTTTCTCTGTGCCAGAACGCACCAGACTTAACCTTGAAGCACGACAGGGTAACTTCAAGAATAAATTGTGTCCTTTGTCTTCAAGTACTTGCTCGTGTCGCACGCACATCGTTTGCCTTTCTCTCAAAGCATACTGTCCAACTTGCTCCAAGTACTGCAACCTCCAAAGCCTCAGTGTCACATTTGAAAAGCTGTACTGCATGTGGGCAGGTCACGTTTGCCGTCAACTACTACGTCTGCCATTGGTAAGGCCACAGACATGCCTGGTGATTGCTGTAACATTCACTGCACCGAGTTAGCCGTAAGCACAAAGTGAGGTTTGATTTGCTTGCGTGGGCACTTGACTGTAAGATTAAAAACTATGCAGCCATAAAGTCACTACAGTTCTCCCTCTTATAAAAGCCTACGTCCGTGAGCAACTATGCTGACATGAGAGGTTTCATGGGAACTCCTGAACGTGCTGAGCTAATGTGCTCCAAAAATGAGATGGGTTTTATTATGCTGGAAGCTGTATAAAAACTTTATAATCATTGGTATTTCTAATTTCTAAATATTCTGAACTCTATGATTTCTGTGATTTTTAGTGTCTCAAACCATATTATATTTTGTCCTATATCTCACTACAACGTGCATCTTGTTCACAACTGCAGAGCATTGCTCATTTATGTTCGGTACGTAAATCACTAGATCCCAAGGTCGTTTTCTACATCAGTTTTCCCCATCTTGCCTTTGTTCAGTCCAGCATCTTGCTTCATCTTGCATTTATTCAAACGAATATTCCTACCCAACTATGGAAAAATTTCTTTACGTTTTAGAAGCATTGCAATTTTTACATCATATATTTGCTGGGAATTTTCCCTAGTTTGTGAAGGTAGTTTGGATTTCTAATTCTATTCTTCAGCATGATTTCTGTACCTGCAAAGTATACTGTCACTCTTTCGTTCGAGTAATTAATGAAAATACCGAACAGTATCGAACCACTGAAGAACTTTACCCTGCACAGTCCACTGGTGTGACAATGAATGACCGGTAAGCTTTCACTCAATATGGTGGTCTCTGCAGTTCTGCTTTCACTTTCCAGTACTTTCAGCTAACTCAGCTTTCCTTAGTTTCTTTATGATACTATTAACAGAATATTATATGACAGTGTCAGACATATTCCTAAAGTCATAATAACATTCTGCTTACTGCTTATTGCCAACAACAAAGTTAAACTGGCTGGCCTGCTCTTACATTTTTTGAAGACAGACATCATGTTTGTTCATCTGTCAGAGATTCCTCAGCCTCCAGGAGTTCCCAGAATTAGTTACTACAGATCACAGCTTGCCTCAGCCAAATTCACTGCTGCTGCAGTTCTGTTACCTTGTCATGAGATGTTGAGTGCTCTCAGTGAAACAAAAGATGTTTTGCATTTCCTAGCTTTGAGCAAGCTGTCCATAGTGAGACAAGAAGCAGTCAGCAGAGCTGCAGACTGCATTGGGCAACCCATCCTCAAAATCAGAGAAATAAATGAGCTCAGAGGACCTGTCTAGGTGTAATAGCGTGCAAAATCCATCAGCTGAGAGAATTTACACTAGAACCAATAGGAGTATGTCACAGATGCTTCTGCTGGCATAACAAAAACATCTGCCATTCAATAGAGGTCTCTTCTGTAACTTTCTAGATTCATGAATCACACAGTTCACCACCTGCCCACTGAGAGATGACTTGCAACTTTGAACAGTCTAAAGCAAGCAACAGAAGCTGCCAAAAACTTTATGTCTGGCAATATTATAGCTCAGTTCCCAATAACAGCCAACTTTTATAGCTCACTTCTCAGGTTATTCACTAGAACAAAACAGAAACTTTGACATTTCCTGCTGAACGGTAATCTTGCGGGGGGGAAAGAATCAAAAGGGGAAAAAAGCAAAATTGTTTTGATTTCTTTTTTTCTCTCAAATGAGACAGATCACCTAAGAAGCTGTTCCTGTGAAGATACAGGCAGTCCAGGAATCTTCCACCACGGACTGAGGAGCCTGCATGTCCAAAGACCTCTACAAATGTCCAAATATGCTGAAGTCAGAAACTCTGAACCTAGAGCTTCCATGGTACTATGAGGGTGGTAGTTTTTCAGCTGGATATCTGCAAGTACTAAAGCACCCATTTAAAATCCAAATCATTAATGCTTCTTCAGCTCCTGGATAACCTGCCACAGAGCCTCCAACAGTGCTTTTAGTAAGCTGCTGGAAAACCAGGCAGAAATGGCAAGCGCTGCCCATTCTTCAGTGGGAGTTTACTGAAACCGCTCCAGCTCTGCAAAGGAANCAGAGCCTCCAACAGTGCTCTTAGTAAGCTGCTGGAAAACCAGGCAGAAATGGCAAGCGCTGCCCATTCTTCAGTGGGAGTTTACTGAAACCGCTCCAGCTCTGCAAAGGAAGCTACTTCCTACAAATTCCTGCACGTAGCATTCCCATAACACGTAAAATATATATTCAATCCACCTGCCCATCACCAAAGCTGCCAGCAATCCAGAGGAGGCACAGCCCTGGAGCAGTACTTCCTCCTATGCACTTAACTGCTGCAATCCCAGGACATTAAATTGAAGAGGCAGGATGAGATTTACTGTCTCAATGGCAGCCAACTTCTAAATTAAAAAGAATTTAATATTTGGGAATGTTTGGTTGTCAAATTTCCAAAACCAAATTTCTGTTTGATACAGCCATTTATGTCAGGAAATAATTTGGATCCAAAACTCTGACAAACAACATGACAAATGTTAAGTATAAGTATAACATAGGTACTCTGTGAATAAAAAGGCTCCAACACCTTGAACTGGTTTTGGCAGCTGAAAAGGTCTCATCGTGGTTCTTAGGGCAAAGCTCCTGTTTAGCATGTAATCATACTTTAAAACTTTCTCTTTGGGCAATCTTCAGAGAAATCCTGTTGAATTTTGGGCTTGTACAAAATTCCTTCTACCCGTGAACATGCCAAGCTCTATGAAATCTTTAGCTGCTTGCTTTTTTTATATTATTCCTGGCTAAAAATGTTTAGAGAGCGAGCCAAGTGCGTAACAATGTACATGGGTATTTTCTGACAAGGTGTGATGGCACCTTTATACCATTTCATCTTAGCAGACAGTGAAGACATTAACTCACAGAATGGTGTGAGCACACAACCTCAACACTTTAGAACAATGACAAGCTCCATCAGATTTTTCTCAGTTGCTCGCATATCACAGACATTATCTGTTGCTGTCTTGATTCAGTACTGAACTCTTCCAATAACAAATTCCTGTGAGACTTTAGTATCTTTCATGGTAAGTCATTCCAATGCCAGTTTTTTCAGACACTTACTGGCAGCAGACTTGGGTAATGTCCTACATATCCCACTGCAACAGCCATCCAAGGCACTTGCATTGGTTAGAAACAGTAACACAGATTGCGAGGACCCATAATGCATTAAGACTTTGAAATAAGTCATATTATGGAGACAACAAGCAACACAATTCTTTAACCCAATGTTTAGTCTGGTATGCTGTGAACTGTTGTCATTAGAAGCAGAGGTAGCACAAAGCACAAGGACTTGGGTTTTTGATCTAGATCTCAATTTGAAGCCAAATTTGAAGCCAAGGCCAAATGAGATTTGTGTTTAGACAGTGCTGAAACCATCTGACTGTTACAGAGCCTCTCACTTAAAAGCATGGAGTTATCTTGAGAGTTTCCAGAGTGGAAGCCTTCTGCCATCTTACATCTTAGGAAACTATGAAGAGCTGCTATTCCCTCTGAGATTTTTGTCATCTAGAGAAAAAAACACAGAAAGAAAAACTTACATAATTTCCAGAGCACCTAAAACCATATCCTTTAGAACCACACGTCTTTCTTTTCCCAGACATTATCCCTTCTTTTTGCCCAGAAATTTTGTCAAAGTAGATTTTAAAACCTATATGTATTTAAAACCTATATATATGTCTATACACACATGTATATATATATATATATGACTAATGTTCTTGATGGGAATGTTTTCTATCACCAACTATAGATGTCTAACACCATTTTAGATTCCCCAGAGTATCCCATATGTCCTCCAGCTGTGTCTCCACATGGACAAAGATCTCCCATGTGCCCTACTCTGCATCCACCAGCCCTTTTGAACATCTTGTATATGCTGGACAGCATGAAATGGTCCTAGGCACCTACGTGAAGGCATCTGATTTGCTTTATGGATGTCTGAAGTGATAAGTGCCTCCAAGAAATTTTCAGGAAGCATTACATTTATTGTACACAAGTTGTGTGCAGTACAGCTTTGCTGCAAGGATGGACATGCTGCACGTGTGCTGCCCAGTCAGCATGTGAGTTCCAGGGTCTCTGAAGACTCTCGTTCCTTGTACATCATTAGCCACAGCTCAGCCATACAGGTTTCGATTTAGAAAATCCCTAAACAGAAGCATGGAGTCTTTGTACACGGGAATAAGTCTACGAACTACTTAGATTACCCTTTACATATGGCCAATGACAAAAAGATTACAAAGAAAATGACTGAATGTTTGTCATGTGACTTTCATAGGGGTTCACTCCACTAGTCAATAACTAGTTTGTTTTCAGAGAGAGCACTGGTCAAAATTTGCATTTAAAAAGGCAACTTAACTAAAATAAAATCGATGGAGGAAGGAATATGTCGGTTAAAAAAATACGATGGGGAAAATCATGTAAATTAATTTGAATCATTTCAATTTTCCATTACATTTTGATGTTAGAATGCATTGTTTCAAATGTGATTAAAATCAAGTTTGCCTTGTGTTGATTCACTTTGCTTAGCTATATAAAATATGCAAACTACCATTCTATTATGTTACAATTATATAACATATTTTACATTATAATGTCTTGATGTTATCTGAATGAAACAATTAAATGGTTCTGAATCATTTTTCTCATTCTGTAGGGAGCTGGTGATTTTTTTGTTTGTTTGATTGTTAATTAAGACAAATTTGAAAGTGTCAGGATTTTCCACAAGCTAAAATTAAAATTTTTACCAGGAGAGAGGG